>JANVCC010000040.1:4749569-4766683 GCA_025345505.1 Todiramphus chloris collaris
CCCCCCCCCCCCCCCGCTGTCCCCCTGAGCGCTGCCCCCCCCGCCGCCGCAGGGTTTCCCTTCCCCCTGCTGCCCCCTGGCGGGCAGCAGCAGCCGCAGCCGCAGCCCGCTGGATGCCGGCCCGTGGCGGCAGCGGCCTTTCCCCTCCAGCGCCCTCGGGCCCAGGGAACGGGCAACTCAGAATTTACCAAATACCGCAAAATATGAAAGGAGAGGCGAGGAAGAGAAGCCTGTCAGCTTCGGGTGGGGCAAGACCCGCCAAGCAGCCATCGGGATCCAGTTACCCTCGCTGTTGGCAGCGGCACCCAGGGTCAGGGTTGTGAAGGAAACCAATCTTGTGAGGTGCAGTGATCCTGACAGAGCCCCACCAAACTCCTGCTCCATGCAGCAGAGCCCGGGCAGGCTGGTGCTATCCAAGCCCCCACCCCAGCCGGTGCCATGATGTGCTCTGCGGTTTATACCCACTGTCCGCTAACCCGGAAAACTCGTGACACCGATTTAAAAGTATTCAAATAGACTCAGGTTTCAAGGAGGCCATGAGCATCACGCAGACTGACCCATAAACCCAACACGTGAATCAACAACGTACTCACCTCTGTTATTAAAACTTCATTTTTTTACATACCCTTCATGGCTCAGATCACTTAAGGACTTGAGGACTGCAAGGCTGTGGAAAACTAATAATCAAACTGAAGAAACTGCCCCTGTGAGGAAAGATGACTGGACAAACTCCTAAACGCCAGGATGAGAGAGGTCTCCCAGGCTTATGAGGAACTGAGGGAAATAGGCTGGTTGTTTATGTAAATCATTCACAGCACGAAGAGACAGCTTCAAGTTGGGAACTGCTCAGAGAATTCACGTAGGGAAAAAAAATAAGCCTCAGCATTGCTAGAAAAGGTGCAACTTTGCATACCACAGAGGGTTGTCTCCTCCCCCCAGTTTCTTTTTTTAAAATTTCCACTCTCTTCTCAAACAGGGACAAAGCAACATCAGAAAGAAGAGGTGAGAGCTTTACAGAACAGCAGGAGAGCAGCTAAAATCAGAACTGGGATTTGTGACTCTTCCTTACCACTCTGGCTATCATTTTTCCTTAATTCAAGCAATAATCCACTGGATATGAGAAGAATGTCTGCTTAAATATTCTCAGATGTCTGTCACCTGCATGCAAAAAAAAACCTTATCACAAATCATATGAAGTCAAAAGATAGAGCAGAGGTATTTAATTTACGAGCAGCTGGAGCAACATAACACATCCCAGCACTCATGGTAGAGCAGGTGGAGAGGGTTGGGTGGGCTCTTCACACCCGCCTCAGGAGCTAACCTGGCCATCTGACTTCACTCACAGCAGCACAGAAAGGGCTCAGATGCTCCAATCTCCTACCTCAGGGTGGGAGACAGAAGTTTCTAGCTGAGGTGGCACTGTGTTTAAACAGGCCCTTCCACACTAGAAGAGTTAGAGAGTTTATTTTTTCACATTTATGAGCTGTAAAGCACAATAAAAGCTCAGGTAAGGGGTTTTGCAGCAGTACACAACTCTTGGGAGTACAGCTGTTGTAGTTTCATCAACAGCTTTGACTCCAATTTAGGAAGGTATCTGATCACACCCCCTTAAGCACCTGCATGACTACCAAAGAAAAACTCTTTGTGCTTGTAAACTAAATGGGCAGAACCGTGGTCTGAAAGAGCAAGGGGCTTCTGCCACACTGACTGAAAAGCACGTTGTGAGGCATCACAGGAACATCAGGCACATGGAAGACAGGGCAGATTACCAGCCTAAACCACCACTTTAAATTGCAAGGTTGCAGACCTCTTCTGTGAACTCCCTGTCTGATCCTTCTCATTACCTGCATCTTCGTACTGCCACTCCTGGCTTTAAAGCACGGATTTTGTTCTCTTTAAACAGTTCTCAGGTGGCAATGGGAATTCCTCCCTTTAGCAAAGATCCCAATTCCAGAGCACAGGTACGCTACCACCACCAGCAAGCTGCAGCCATGCAGTCAGCATCTCTGATCCAAATACATCAGCTTCATTTACCTCAGAAGTAAAAAGGTTGCTCGAAGTCAGGTTCCCCACAGGCTGGACCAGATGCTTGGATGCTGGCTCTGGACCTGCCCCATTCCTGGAAATCCACCTCCTGATGGCACAATGGAAGACCACGGCACGATGGAAGACCACACACTAAGGTAGCCCACCTTTGAGAGATTAGACCAATAGTTCTTAGATTCTTCAACATGAAGTTTGTTTCCCCTCTGCACCTCTAAACAGGTAAAATGATGTTCTTATTTTGTAGATTAATACACTTTTGAACACAGAGATGACTGGTTTGTCCCCAGATCATGTGACCAGATAGCAGTGCTAGCTTCCAAACCTGGGGTCTCCACAACCAGGAATTTGTCCTAACTGCTGCAGTAGCAGCTTCATCACGGACACAAGCGTATTGACAGAGCACAAAAAAAAAAAAATGCTTTGAAGCAAACTGTTACATGGATATATTTATTGCACTGAAGTCTTAGCAATTTTAAATATAAACATTTATGTGTGGAAAGCAGAATATTGCGAATTCAGTATTATTCAATATGTTCATAGCAGCATCAGCTTCCTAAGAAATAAAATATTTAGGAAGACAGAGAAGGAATTACAAATGAGTTACACTCTCGTTTATCACCATTTGACCAAAACATGGTATTGCAGCTGTGAAACAGATATTGAAGTCACCAAATCTGACCTTGAAGACATAAGCAGTTTCAAGACTGAAGTGCATCATTGTACCCGATATCCTGCACATTTTTAGTGTGCCAAGACAGAAGGTTAACAGTCAAGTGCCTGAAGAGGGCAGATGATCTACTTATCTGCATTACCTGACATATTCTAGTTTTAATAACAATATTTAGCACTTGCATAGCACTCACTGCTTCCCCAAACCCTTGTGAGACAGGCAAGGATGGCTCTCAGATGTATGAGAGCTGTGGAGCAAACGAGAGAGGGAGGGAAGTGACTTGCCCAGGCCATTCAGTGAGCAAGAGGCAGTAGAGAAATCCAAATTTGTCAGCACCTGACTTCCAATCCCATGTCAGTCTGGGAGGTCACGCTGCCCCTCGCTGGTTCAGTAAGGAAGTTCTCCATGGGACTAATTGGTTAACACTTCCCAAGCCATGTAACTACAGTGGATGCACACACCCTATGAAAAGAGGTCAACACAACTGCTCCCCCCCAATGCCCATTTTAGTTTTAAAGAAACAGAACACTCCTCATTTGCTCATCTCGGAATGATCTGTCACACTGCAGACACAATGACACAGCTGCACTTTGCTCTGAAGCAGTGGAAATCAGAAGCAATTGCTACAGGAGAAGGAGCAGCTTTCATTTCTTTCCTGAGGGAGAGCACTGATCTTTTGAGAGGAAAAAAGGATGGATATGTTTTTACACAAACTGATCAAACTACTTTTCATTCTAAACGAATACAAGACTGACTGAAAGTCTCAGGTGTACTAATTTTCTTCAGCTAAGTCATCCAAGTGTACACTAGGAAGCTAACAGCTAATAAAATAGTTATCCAGAAACATCAGAAGGCATTTTCCTTCCCTGACAGGCCTTCACTTCTACCAGCTGAGAGCATGAGCACTTACAGTGACATCTAAAAGGACTTGTAAACATCAGGAGACAAGCCATCTCTGATATTCCTCCACTAAATTAGCCCTTCCTTCTGCAGCCCTAGGCAGCTAACAAGGATAACTGAGCCTCCTAGCATCCCTGCCTCAAAAGGGGAAATTTGCTTACTTGTTTTTCCTCCTGCTGCATTTCCTCTGCAAAATTTTAGAGGCAGGATCAAAGGTATCAGTTATTGGAAATGAAGTCTGGCAGAGACTCCCAGGACACAGTTCACTCGTTGAGAAATGCTCACAACATAAGGGAGGCTGCACTTGAGAATCAACTTTGAGTGCTCCCCCTCCATCTACAGAGCAAACTGCCCTATGCTGGCCAAATTATGCCAGTGTACAGGCTGAAAAGCAACCTTCCATTTCAAGGAGTTATCACCGAGTGAAGTAATTCCTCTCTCCCCCTTTGCCTGCTTTCCCACCTTCAGCGGGCCATGAAAGCCTGTAGTTGGGAAAACGTAGGATATACTTACAGCAGATTACTTTTTTTTTTTTTTTTCCATCAAGAAAAGGATTCATCAAATGCACTGATCTTGCAGTGCCCACCTGGAGGAGGATGGTCCAACTAACTGCCTTGCCTCTCCCTCCCCAAGTGGCCTCAGGTTTTTTTCTGCCCAGGCTGCTAATGGGTGAAAAACACAGCAGCAAAGGCTGCTCTTAAATAGCAAGGTGATCTTTAAAAAAATGGGTTTTTTCTTTCCAAGCAACTTTTAACTGCTTTACTTACATCCAGCTGTTGCCAATTTCATCTTAGATTACAAGTCAGAAGACAAGACATGGAACCTAATGAAAACAGGTGTTTCCTTCTAATAACAGTGGCTCTTAAAAGCACCTTTTTGATAGGAAATGAACATTACCAGCTACATGATCAGTGCAGCATTTTTTTTTTTTTTAATAGCTGTAACGAGGTTTATCTGAAGGTGAGACACAAGTATTGCTGGAAAAAGGGCTGACAAGTTCAAGTTTCTAAATGAAAACTTGAGTGTATCACAAGAGCGTATCTTTTGGTCCAAGCATAACACACAAGGGAAGTATTATTTTTGGTGAATTATAAAAAACAAAGTACAGCTTGGACTCTATCCTCCTTTGCTACACTTCCAGCTCATTTCCTAAAAGGATATTAAGATTTTAGGTCTCTCCCCTGGAGCTTCTGTTGCAACTGGCCACCCATCTTCCTCTGTCCACCTAGTCAGATCTTACCACTGCAGCATCTTGAAAGAAATGATACAGGACAGCACATCACCAATCCCTGTATTTGTCATCTTCTTATGGGAAAGGATGTCAAGAAATCTTTGCATGGAGATAATGCTATAGATGTTAGGACTGTAAACTGGAGTTGCTTCTCTAGAAGCTCTCATTATAAAATTAGGTTGTTGATACTCAAGTCTGCAAATGAAGCCATGCCTCTATCAGCTCTGGCTTCTGTGTGTGCCAAATTCACTTTGAGTTTTGGCCTGTTTAGGCTCACCAACCATCAAGCCTGCAAACTGGGAGAATTACCTTTGAAATGACTGTCTTGCTTGAGGAAGATCATCTTCCTCCTCCAGAAGGAGGGAAATTTTTCTTTATCGTCTTTTCTTTTAGTTGTGGCTTCATACATTTCCATTTGTGCATCTTGATAATATCCTTAGGAACAGGTATTTTTGGTTTACAATACCTTAGTTACAATAAGAATGAAACACTAAGGTATACAAGAAGGTGTGGAAATGTAATTTCTAGTTAAGTGTTAAGACTTTCATAATGTCATAGCAAAGACTGTCTTAGGATTGCTACAGTACAAACTTCACATTTTTAAACCAATGTCAAGAAGCCAAAATGTGAATTGGAATTGCTCTGGGCTGCAGGTGATGCATACTTTAGCATTTACGTTTTGCACTCTGCAATGCAGGCAGGAGAGAAAACATCTTCATATAATTGGCAGTATTCTGCAGTTTTCCTTTGAGGCAGACACTAACATATAACTCAACGGCTTCTCAGGAAAGAGTCTGCCTGGCTGAAGGAATCACTGCATCACTGCTACTGCTGCTGCATTGCCTCTGAAAGGGCACAGTACCGTGCCTTCCTATTTTACCCAGCTGCAGAGCTTGCAGTTTAAGATTGTGGTTATAATTCTGTTCTGTTTAATCAAAGACAGGAAGTTAACCTGGAGATACACATCTTCAGACATTCAAGAGTGTTTTCACAGTTTGCTGTCCCTGCTGCCTTTACACTTTCTTTCAAGATACTGGATGAAATAATTGTTTCCATCTGTCTCATTTAGGTCAGTGCCAGTAAGCAGCAGAAAGGGTAAGTGTGGGCAGCATGTTGGACAGAATGTCCAGTTCAACAAAAATCAGACATCATCTTTCTCTGCTGCTTTTTTCCTGGACGTTTCTTCACCCAGAATGATTCACTGGGGTAAGAAAGTGACCGCAACAGCAAACTAGTAAACCCTAGCACTGCAGAAAGGAAAATAAGTTCAAATAATAAGTAAATATCAGTTTACTCCAACACATTCAAGATAATTAATTCTTCCGACCAAATAATTCCAGAAGTCTGCAGAAAATAGTGTGAAAACAAGAATAGCCAAAGGCTATCTGGATGCAAAACTAGACAGGATAACATTCCTTGGGGGGGGGAACCAGTCGGCATTCAAGCCTTCTCCTGCTGAGAGACCTTGCCCTGTTTCCGAGTGATACAGAAGGGAAAGCTGCATGAAAAGCAATGAATCCAGAAACTGAAGGAAAAAAAGCAGATGGAAAACAGTGCTCACCAACCACTTTAGTAATCTCCTAGTGAGGACTTGTTAAGTACTCATCTCTAGACCAGAGAAAAAACTTCCAGGCAATTAATAAGTTGGAGAAGTCAGATGAGAGAAGGAACTAAAACCACACTTCCTTTTTTTCTAACTTAGGCCTTATCTATTCTATTTCCACAGCCCTGTTTAAGAAGTGTTTGCTAAAAATGAAACACCTGTGCAAGAAAGTTTTCCAAGACACAATCCCAGTCCTTATACCCATAGCTGTCAGGTAACACTGCAGCTCTCATCCCAGTTCTCCCTACCAGTTTCCCCACAGCAAGGTTTTATGCCTCAGTTCCAGGAAAGCCCCATTCAGACTATTTGCAAAGGTGCCTAGAACTGTACCACCATACAAACAAAATCATCACTCTTAAACTATGAGACTTGTCTCCCTACTGAACTGTGCTGGCAATGAAAAGGTACATGATGACACCATGAGTTCTGTGATATCACATTCCAAGAGTACTGTATTACATTGTTTCTGCAGCTGGCATCGTAACATTTTCAAAGTTTCATATTTGTCTACTATTTTAGAAATAACTAAAAAAGCCTCAAATTATCACAACACTTCTTCAACGGTAGTTCAGAAAACTGCTCTTTGCAGTACCTCACCATAAACACACTTTGGGAGTCACTGGTCATCACCAGGCTGAACAATGTCCTATAAATACTGGGCAGGCTGCACCCAATACATGGATCCTTTCTAGAGAGTTCTTTCTATTTGGCCCAAAGCTTTTTCATCCTCACAGAGCTCTCTGTTTCTAAAGACTGCCTACTCTTTAGCATAATGACTTCAGGTGTCAGTGCTCACACCATCTTTGTGATGCTGCAGCAACAGGGGAATGCCCAGGAGCAGACAGATTTTTGACCAAAGAACTTGGACCGTATACTGGGTTTGGAAAAGGAAAAAACATGGAAAGAAATTACTAGAAGCAATTAAAAAGAAAATAAAAAAGCTCATTTGTTTCCAAGGGTTGGTTGGTTTTTCTTTAAACAGATTTACATGAATACTTAAGTGAGGTAGAAGACTTCATTTCAGAATATCACATTCAATTTTATTTAAAGAGCAACTTTATGTGAAGTATCCAACATGCAAGCGAACAAACATAGAGGATCACTTGCTCAGTCACAATTATGATGCTTGAAAGAGACAAAATTAATCAAGTAGTATTTTAATAAAGGGCTTTAAAAAGATACAGTGTCAAAAAGTAGGTAAAAGGAAGACATTTTGGAAGATCTGAAGTTCTGCAAGAAGCTGTCTAGGAAGCAGGTTGGCAATAATGAGAGAGGTGGACAGGGAAGTAGGACATAAAGAACCACCAAATAAGCCATTAAATCTAATTGGAAGAGAGAATTTTAACCAACCCCGTGGATAAGACAACAATGAGAAAAAGAGAAGGAACAATTTCATAATGAGGTAGAGTAAAAAACAGTAGACAAACTGTATAGATCTTAATCAGGTTTGCTGAGTGAGGTGATGATTTTGGGAGAACGGGTCAGTGATGATATAAAAATCAAGGCACAAATGCAAGTCTAAGCACCAGTATTTTTCATAAAACATAAAAAAATGAAACTTGTAGATATGAAGCAACAAACACCTGCAAGGTTTCAGAGAAAAACTTCAGATGAAAGGAGACACTGAGACCTCTAGCAGCAACTGAGAACTTGGTGAAGTGTAAGCTGACAAGGCAAGAGGGCAATACAGCCACAAGAACACACGTGGTAGTTGTATCTTCTTTGATGCACAAGGCAGTATAAACTAGGCAGAACAAAGAGAATTAAGAATATGAGGTAAAGAGCAAGTATTCAATTAGATTTCATAGTACATGGGCCTGAGTGGAGATCTGACAACCTTTGGTCAAGTATGAAGGAAAGTGGAGAGGTCAAAACTAGTAGCCTTTGGCATGAATGGAAATGGCAGAGATAAGTCATCCCAAGCAACTGAAATACGAACAAAACCATGAGAAAGCAGAGGGGAAATAATCCACAACCAAAAACATAATGAAGAAAAATATTCACTTGCAATAAAAGCTGCTGAGAAGCCAGGAGCAGAAATAAGACCCTTGTTTCTACTACTAATTTGTGAGAAGAACTGCAGATAAACGCAAGCAAGAACAGCACAAAAGGAGAGGAAACGAGAACCTTCAAGAGAAGAATCTTTCCAGTGCCCAGTCTCAGTTCATAGTAGGAAGGACTGTAGCAAAAAAGCTACATATAATAAGAAACTGTTGATAATATTTCCTCGGGTTTTTTTTTGTCACTCTTGATGCAATTGTTTTTCCTCAACAGTACCTTTTATTCCAAGGCACTTCTGTCCCAAGCTGAACTTGTGTTTGCAGCTCAGTGGGTGAGCTGATCAGCCATCCAAGCCCCACATCATCTGAAATGCTGACATAACTTGCAGGCTCCCCCAGAGGCATACAGCTGCTTTGTGTGTCCAGGAACTCCTGCTAAATCACTTCTCTAAGTCACCCAAACACCAGACATACCCTTAATGACAACAAGCAGTATGCTGCATTTGCAGCAACAGGAATGTATGTCACTGAGAGCACAGTCACTCCGTTTGAGGACTTATGACCTCTATATGCAATACAAGATCTGCTATAAAGCAATTTCCCAACTTCATGTAAAGCAGAAGGTAGTTGAGATGAATACAGGCATAGCAGTGTGAAATCCAGTGTCCTTTGGCAGCTAAGGGAACAGACTAGAAAATGTAACAGCTTCATTCACCCTGAAACTTCTGCACATAGCTCTCTTGGAAAGCAGTTTATACCTGCAGAAGTCCAGTCTGATCTACAGTAGCTTAACAACCTTGCTAAAACACCACCACTGATGAGCTGAGTTTGACTTTTATACTTCAGAACATGGTTAGGCACACATCCAAAGCTTGGTTCAACTGGAATCAGATGGTGCATCTTTCCATGGATAGGAAAGACCCATGAAGATTTCTGCTCTGTGAGAACTGAAGACAAAGCACCTCTAGTTTCAGTAGTGGGAACTTGAAAGGCGCTTAGATACAGCACAATTGTGCTCAGCACAAACACTTAAATCTGAGAAGAAAAATGATGTCTTTGCAAGCTTCACTACTACACTAAGTAGCAAATGGCTGAAAGGCAAAAGTACAATTTTCCATCTGCATCCACAACTTTCACAGATAAACTTCAAATACAGAGGTTCCTGGACCAGCTACATTAGCTGTTCTCTGGTGACAGGGCTGAAGCACAGCATTACAAATAGAAGCCTAAGCTTTCATACTGAAAACAAATGAAGGTCCTGCATCATTCACAGTAAAAAAAATAAAAAGCAGTTCTCAGTGAAGAAGTTTTCTACCACAGAGGGCATTACAGAGCTAACTATGAAGAAGAGGCTAGTAGCCATCCGTATTATGTGACTCCACCTTTTAGCAGACAATTTCAAAATGACTGTCAGAATTATATCTGGAAAAGAGGACATCCATGTAACAACAGCAGATAAACTGTTGGTTTCATCTGCAATCTTCTCTTGAGATTTCTCGGAACACGGAAAATAGCATCTGTGATTCATTTCAGGTGGAGATCTAATCTTAAGCTCTTTAAATGTGCCACAACCAGCTCCTAGACCTGATCACACCAAAATTCTCTTCCAACCCTTCCCATTTAGCTTCTTTTTAAGGAGCAGTGGGATCTGTGCTTACCTCCTTCACTTCACAGAAACAACTGTGTTGCTGACCTTGTCCTGAGACCCCCAACACAGATCTAAGGAGGCTGCTTTGGCCTCAAGCTCAGGATGCTCCAGTTAGAGTTATTTCCCCTACCTTGTTACGGTAACGGGAAACCAGTCGCAGTACTGCTGTACATAAGGAGAGCGCTAAATAGCAACGAAAGCTGCAATTCATGCTACCACACAAATATACCGACGAAGGCTCAGTCAAGTCAATGTGCTAAATGGACAAGCAGGACATTCTCTCCTCGAATGAAAATCTGGTTTATGTGACGGGTGAACACTTGTTGATAATCCACTTTGGGCCGCCTTTTTTTTCGTGACTGGCTTCTCGCACGGGTGCCACCAGCACTGGCACCCTCGGTGTGGGCAGTCCCGCTGCCCACATCAGCTTCCCCTCTGGCAGCCAGATGCAAACTGTCACCCGGCGTCTTCTTTTCTCCAGCTCTGCCCAAGCGTTTCTGCCTCTCACGTTCATCTTCTGCTCTCCCTCGTCCTGATCCAACTTTCATTCCCAGCGTCTGAGAGTCATTTGTCAGGGCTAGCTCCTCTGAGACAGTCTTTGAGTCAGCTCCCTTCTTCACCAGGGAATCCTGCAGTTTGAGTCTGTCAAAGAGCTGCAAAAGAACACTCGTGTATATGACCACATTCATGAAACAAGAACGGCTGCCTCCTCAGCATTTCTACGTTGTATTTGCATATACAATCCCAAATCAGAGCTCACAATACACATTTAGTGAAGAATCTTTACCAGCAACAAAGACCATGGTTTCTTGCCAACTAATGACAGAATGTGAACAGATCTCTTGCATGTGCATGAGTGTCTTTATGTGAGCAGCAAAAAATTTAATTTGGGGAGCAATATTGATGTGCAGTAGCATTTAACTTTGGTCAGGAACAACAGAAAGCTACTAAAGTTGCTCCATTAGCTCACTTCCCCCAACATTCTTGTAATGCTGTCAGATAGTATTAAGAGACATTTCCATCCTTGTGTCCTCAGGCAGGGCATGAACCCATAAGATAAGGGGCTTCAATCAGCAAAGAGTCTATACTGAAAAAATGATGGACCTTCTGCATTCCCTAAAACAAACTACCAGATGCCACGCAGGTATTCTGGGAGGTCTGCAGACCATGAACAGTAGAAAAATAATAAAAGCTAGAGCAGCAGATCCAAAGCACTGTATGAACTCATTAACCTAAGAATACATGGTACTGCAACCGGAAAAGGAACAGCTTTTACTCTGGCAGCAGGCAAGCTTTTATGAAATACTGACAAATGAAGAGGACTCTCTGTTAGCCTGTCTCTTCCCAGCAACAGAATGGAAAGCCAGTCCTTGAGAGCGGGCTGAAGAAATAATGACAACTTGATTATTTTTAACTACTCTTTTAAAAAGGAAGGGTGGGATCTATCAGAAAACATATTTAAATGTCAGGAATTTGAAAGCAAATTCCTTACAATGAAACGGTTTAATAGTTTTTGTGATGTTTCTCTGATGTCCAACAAGCCCAGAGCTATGCCATTCAAAAGGCACAGCCCTGTCACATTTTTTTAACTTCATTGTTCAGAAGTTCATCTATCATGTCTTCAGTTCTCAACTTGGTAAACATCTTTCTTTGCAGCTGGATCCTAGACAGCGTCTTGTTTTGGAGCAACATGCAGAATCTTGGGACTTCACAGTACCTAGACTAGAAGTCCCAGTGACTACACTGATGGGCACTTTTGTTGGCTGGAGACAAAGGCTGCCGCTCCGTGAATGTTAGTACCAGAGTTAAACTCTGCCAAATCACCTGGCAGCACAGAAGTGCACCAGATCAGTCACGGATGCAAAAAATGCACAAAACAAATCCAGACCACAGGGTGAGCTTACAGAAGGTCAGCGTACTGAACTAAGCAGCGGTAGCAACTGTGAGCTGATATTAGAAACTCTAAAATGGAACTTCTCTAACACCAAACTATGGTGAAAGTACTTTAAAAAAAGGTCAGAAAACTGTTTTGTTCCCTGACACAAGTTCAAGTTATTTTAGAGTCATCAGTAATAAAAGGAGGTAAAATATTTCATATGTAAATACATTTTTCCAAACAATGCTCCTCTTCTACTACATTGAAGAAGGAGGTACTGAAAAAACCAGGAAAACTGGAGACAGTTACCTACCCGGGTTAGCGTGAGCTGAGGTTCTGCATAGAAAGCTTTGCCCATTACTGGTTTCCTGTATGTCTCATCCACATCTGTCAGAGCCTAGAAAAGATTAAAAAACAAACAAAAACCCAGAAAGGTCAAAATTAAAAGAGAACACGAGGAAGTTCTGGACCAGCTTTGTGTCAAAATTCTGTTCTGAGAGAAAATCCATCCTAGGAACAAGCTGTGCTTTGCAGCTGGTTTCTTAATCATCTAAGCTGAACTGAGGTATAAAAGCAACAGCAAAGCCTCACATCCATTCTGCATCACTTGGAAGATCTTTGTGAGCCTTGCCTGCAAAATTCCTTTCCCCCTCTCTGCCGTTTGCAAACTTTTCACAGCTCCAGACTCACAGATTAAGAGCTGCTGTTCCATCCACTGTCTTTAAGATTTTCATGAGGTAGAACACAGGAAATGCTTTTGTTACTGACATCCCAGTGACATACTAGTGAAAGGAAACAGAAAAGTAGCTACCACTATAAGAAGATTGCGTTTTGCAGAGAAAGCTTTGGAAGCCTCTGACATTCCACCTTCCTGGGTTCTTATACAAAACCTATGAAGAGTTTGGAAACTCTTCAAAGCTTCTCTCTTTCACCTAAAACCTCTCAAAGATGGCACCTCTCAGACGTACCAATCCAACACCAAGCACCACTTACGGCTGAAAGCCAGCACCCAGTGTCAGAGCGGATAAGCTTTATGAACCAGAATACTACATGAATCTTCTCAAAATGCAGTTTTTGCTTAAACCTGTTGCAAATTACAAGTTTTCAGTACAGCAGTTACAAATCAAGGGCTGGAACAATAATTACCATATTCCAGAACTTGTCAAATGCAACCAAAAACCCTGTGCAGACTCCACGAAGGCCTTTGAAAGTGCGGATATGGACATTAATTTTTACACCATCTCGGACACAGCGATGAAGTTCTCCCAGTGGGCTGCCTTCATGGACTAAAACAGAAAGAGAACATCACCAGTCTTCAACAAAATATCCTCCAAAGATGTACAAGCTTTTGGCAGAGAAATAAAATGACTGTGAGAAGCAGGCACCATGTTAAACCACAGAGCAATAATGCTTTTAGGCAGGGCAAACCCAAAGAAATTCAGTAAAGCACACAGAATGTTAAGGGTTGGAAGGGACCTCAAAAGATCACCTAGTCCAACGCCCCTGCCAGAGCAGGACCACCTAGAGCAGGTCACACAGGAGCACGTCCTGGTGACTTTTGAACGTCTCCAGAGAAGACTCCACAACCCCTCTGGGCAGCCTGTTCCAGAGCCCCGTGACCCTCATAAGTGAAAAAGTTTTTCCTTATGTTTCTGTGGAACCTCTTACGCCCCAGCTTACACCCGCTGCCCCTTGTCCTGTCATTGGTTGAGACTGAGAAGAGCCTGGCTCCATCCTCCTGACACTCGCCCTTGATGTATTTATAAACATTAACGAGGCCATCCAGGCACACACATGCCTTATCCACATATTACAAATCTTTGCAAGCACAAATATCCAGAGAGATAGATATTTACTTCACAGCTTCCACCTACGCCATGGTGAAGCCACTCTGGTGATAATTACAGCTACTCGGTTGTCTGTGCAAACACAGACCCCAGGATTGCTGGACAATTCCTACTAAGAGTTGGGGAAATCTATCAGTCTAAAAATCTCACACAATTCTTCATATTAATGATAGAAATATCTGAGTTAAAGACGATCTCTTGCCTTGTGCTTTAAGGACCATGTATTCAAGGTTGGGTTTGCAGACTAGAAAATGCATCCTGTGAGTGCAAAATGTTACTGTTATGACAGCCAATCTGCGGAATCTGGCTGCGTGGCAATTCTTAGCCACAGCAGGGGAAGCTAAAGCAGTTTCCTCTGAATTCACCTAATCACATTTATTTTTTGAGATACATTGTCTTCTTGCAAGCCAGATGGATAGCTGGAGAAAACTGCTTTCACCCAGATCATGAGCTGTCCAGTACATCCCAGCTTTGCTGATGGCAGTCTTTTTCTGAATCTCTGTCTCCTTCAGCAGAGCTGCTGATAAATAGATGTTCTGAATTCACATGTCCATCACAGGAACCACAGATGACACCATCACTACATCAGATTGATGCTTTTAATCAGGTAACAGTGTTTTTTCTAACCAACCCTGGGAATTTACAAGATAATTTTAGACTTAGATGTTTGGTTTTTTAGATTCCATTGTTACTTTTACATAGGAACTGTATCTACAACTTATTATAAAATTCCGAGTACAATCTTTATTTCCAACGCTGCCTTTGCTTGTCAGCACCCCATTAGGCCTGGAGGAAAACACCATTTTACAGCTCTAACAAATGCAGGCCTTCCCACTTTTCTGTGCTGCGTAAGGTTCTGGCTTCACCAGGGCAAACTTCCAACTTCACCTGATCAAAAGGGCAGAACATCCAAAAGCCTTTCCCACAACCTGACATCCACTTCTCAGAAAAAAAATAAAACCAGTGACATAAGAAATTTATTTTTCCAACATACCTCTCCTGCAAACCCATAATGCCCAGGCCACGCACGCAGCATGATCTGCCTGTGGCTACTGATGCTCTTAAGTACCTGTATTAAAAATTCTTCAATTTGTAGGGAAAGGAGTTACCTTGTACTCAAATTCCAATCCCTATTGTATAAAATAAGCACATGCTTAATATCAGGATTCTGAAGAATGGCTAAAAAACTACTGTAAGCCAGAGGGCAAATACCCCAGGATCCAGACTCTGGTTAGGTTCAAGTCCCTGTCCTCAGGGTAGACTTTACTAAGAGGCAAGATTTTAAAAAAAACAAAACCAACCAACAAAACAAACACAAGAGCAAAGCAAGTCAGAACAGCTGAAGTAACTCAGAACACTGACAAAGCCTTTCTGACCACTCAGTGCTAACTGCCTGCACATGAGTTCTCTGCCCTTTGGTAAATGCAAAGTAATTAGAAATAGCTTCTTCTGAACTGATCCAGAACAGGCACTGCTAAAGTAGCTTCCTTCTTGCATTTATGGCTACATCTGAAATCACCCCTGATGACAGATAAAATGTTAGCTCCATTTTACATTTCTGACCCACCGAATTTAAGGAACACATCACACACTGTCACAGCTACCTGGGATCACAGCAGCAGAACTGCAGGACGCAGCGAACCACATAACCTAGTTACTTTTAGAGGCACCTACCACCTTACAATCCAAGCTTCAAACACTGCCCCGCCCCCCCACAGTGCAGACCCCTACTTAGAGGGGAAGCACACAATTTTGGCTATAAATTATTCTTAAAACTCCCCAGACTGCTGAATGATGCTTTCTGTACCAGGTGTGCCAGTTTTCTTCACAGATTCGGCTATCCAGCCTTACATGAGTGGCTATGAAATAAGTGCTCTTAATATACATATGGAGTCTATTTGCTAGACCACCACTAAAGTTAATTTTTATGAAGGCTTCCTTTCCAATTTCCATCACACTGTAATCCAAACACGGACACTTTATATTATATTAAGACCCTAAATCAGTATTTAATGTCAGTTCTTTTGTAAATCCCACACCAACAGAACCTCTGTATTTGTCCAGAATGCTAAACTGACATGATAGTCAGGATGATGCAGCACCTACAGCAATAAATACATTATGTTTTGTTTTCTAAGCAAGAAAAAAGTTCTGCTTTGGACATTCAGAATTGAACATTTTGGGCTTTATCTTATTAAAAGAACATCAAGGTGATGATGGCAATAGGAAGGATACTTTGATATCCAAAAACACTCAGTAATTTTAAGCGCGCTGAAGTTATATCTCATTTGATAGCAATGCCATTTGATTCTTGGTGTAGGTGCATGAGTTGCATCCCTAAATAGGGGCTACTACCCTGACTGTGTGCATAAATCTATGAAAAAAACTTGTGTCATCATCACAGTTCACACATTTAACAACATCACAGCTGCCTCCCACCTCAATCCACTGCTCTACCATCACATTACTGGAAATGGCAGTGTTGTATTTATGTCCCCAGGATGTACACTCAGTAACCAAGACATAGCAGCGTGTCACAGACTCATGCTGTGGTTATGCTTGAACTACAAGCTGCCTGGGCTCAAATTCTACTCTTGGTTTCAAAACAGTATTTTTGAAAGAACAGTAGTTTCTCATCCTTTTTTCCTTAAAATCAAGAGGATGAACATAACCAACCAAAAAGATGGGGTTGTCACCATAACCAAATCAGTGTACCCTCTGAGTAAGCAGTTCTGTGAAATGCACCATTCCTTGTTCCCACACACAATTTTCCCAGCCTTTCACCTCACGCACAAGTATCGTTTTCCACACAAATTCCATCGTTTTCCATCTGAGGCACCCACACCCCACCATCACCCATCCACTTCCTCCAGCCACCGCCCTCTTCAAACTCCATCCCAACTTCGCACCTCCAGGCCCAGCCCACATCCCTCCACCCCACCTCAGCCTCCCCCTCGCTCACCCCGCACCGCAGCGGGGACTCGGCCCACACCTCCACAGCGCAGGCTGTGCCCTGAGCCCTCCTCCCTCCCCTTCCCCGGCACCCCTCAACCTGCCGCCCAGCCCCGGCTTCCCGCCCAGCCTCGCACAGGGCCGCGCTCCCTCAGCCCGCCCGCCCGCGCCCTTACGGGGCATCCTGGTGAGGACGTTCCGCGGCGCTCTCCGGCGCCGGGCCGCCGCGCCGCCCTCGGCCGCCGCTTGCTCGGGGCCCGCGTTGACCATGAGGCTGCGGAGGCGCTGGATGCGCTCGGGGTCGGCGGCGGGCGGGCCGCGGCGGGCGGCGCGGGAGGCGG
>JANVCC010000040.1:4767083-4791417 GCA_025345505.1 Todiramphus chloris collaris
GCGGGTGGGCCGCGGCGGGAGGCGGCGGCGCGGCGGCCGCGCGGTCGGAGCAGGCCGCGCTGGAAGCTCTCGTACTCGGCCAGGTTGTTGAAGCAGGGCGCGGCGGGGAAGGGCAGCGGCGTGCTGGCGGAGTACAGCGCCAGCAGCGGGTCGAAGCGGCTGGAGCTCACGTCCAGGCGGCTGGGGCTGGGAGACCGCTCGGCCCCGGGCCGGCGACGGGGGCGCCGCTGCTCCGCGCCTCCCGCAGCCCCCTCGTCCTCCTCCATGCCGGGCTGTGGGCACCGGCCCACCGCCCGCCCAGGCCTGCCGCCGCTAGAGGCCGCTGCCGCCCGCCCGGCGAATCCACGAGCTCAGCCGGTTCGGGGCGGCACGGCGCGGGGAGGGGAGACCGCCGGGCACCGCCCTCGAAGGGAACGCGCCCCAAGGGGCGGAGCTGCCTCCGCCCTGGGCGTGGGACAGGCCGGGCGGTCACGCGTGGCCCGCGCTTGCTGCGGTTCCCCCCCATCGCTCCCTCTTCAGCTAACTCCCTGGTGCAGCTCCACCGCTGCTCTCTGTGCTGGGGCCTTCCTCTGCAGCCACCAGGAGCCCCTCGGCCGCTCCGGGGGTGCTCCCCCGAGCAGGGACCAAATGCCACCTGCCTCAGGCAACGAAATGACACCGGGGCAAAACGCAGTTGTGATGTAATTTGCACTTTAACCCTGTAAGGTTTTACAGTGCAACATCGTTTCTCCCAAGCAAGGTAACATGCCTTAATGCTGCAGAGGGGCTTTACTGAAAAGATTCCACCACCTACCATCAATCTTTCATAACAAGAAGCATTAAACATACAGGAACCAGTTATGGCAAGAAAATATCAGCCAGAATTTGCAGACCACCTTTAGAGGAAACATGAATTTCTTTGCAGTACAGGACTGCTGCAGCTATAGAAATACCTCTAAGAAGAGGTGTAGACACTGGTTGAGCTGTGTGTGCCACTAACACCTGCCTGCTTCTTGAACAATGGGAAGATTTATTTTCCCCTACAGCTAGGAGGCCATATATATGACTTTATGCATGAGGGTAACCTGAGGAGTTTCTTTCCCTAACATTTATATTAATAGAAATTAAAGGCCGTGGCTGTACAGACAATCCATATCTTAGTTCCAAAGTCTGCATCCATATGTAAACAGGTCTGTTTACTTATTACTTTAAGGATGAGTTAATTAGAGAATGCTCTGAGGATAAAACCTAATACAGATCCCTTCTTTATACACATACACAATGTACATACATTCTACAATACATATATCAGGTAGCCATGATATATATGATCAAAAACCTACATCAGTTTCCAAGCATAAATCATAGTTGCCAAGTTTTTTTTTCACCTTTTGGATTTTGCAGTCTGCGTAATGCTACCATCCCTGGAACAGTTGCTTTATATGCAGTGTCCCAAGTCAGGCAGCAGGCAGTAATTTATGGCTTTTCAAAGTCAAGTAAATTATATTTGTGTCACTATACAAAAAAAACCCCAATCCAAACGAACCAAACCCAGACAGGAAGTTCTTAGTGACAAATTACTGGGGCAATGATTCATTCAGAACTATCACCTCAAAATCTCTCATATCCTCTTCCTAGGAATTACACAGCCCTTTCTACAAACTGAATGACTTTTATGGCCACTCTGAACTGCTGACTATTTCTCCCTTAGCAGCAGCTTGACAGATTACTGTTCCAGCACCATGTTTTTGAAACCAGTATAGTTAAAAGAAGGAATTATATCCTTACCAATACCTATTATATCATTACAGTTGTATTTCTATACTGAGATAGGTTATTTCCCTCAAATTCCAGTTACACTAGGATAAGCCCCTTTAACATTAGCAGAAATATTTCTACTTTGAGAGGCTGTATGACTTAACCGTTCTGACAAGGGTTCTTAACTAATAGTTAAACCAGAACAAAACTGTGCGCAGACTACGCAACACATGCTCCCTTCTTCCCTCTGACAAGTAGTCAGGACTGTGTCAATCCCAGGAAAATCAGAGAACAGCAATGCAAGGCAAGTTGTTGTCAACACTCTCTTTGCAGGCACCAGGCACGTTCCCTGTGTTGCCACCTTCTGGTCTACTGCACAGTGGGAGACAGGTGACTTCCCAGGCCACAGCAGATAACAGCACAATGTCTGTCTGTGTCCTAACAGAATCCAAGTCTGTACTGTGCCTTTATTAGTAACCTCACTGTTTGGAATTTTCACCAATTACTAGTTAAAGTCCCAGGAGTAAGACAGGCCAAGTAATAAATAGGGCACGGAATAATTTTTTTTTAATTATTTTTTTTAAGTATAAAAATCCTGTACATTTGACAAAAACTTAAAAAAAAAAAAAAAAAATCAGTTACAGAAACTGCTGGGCTACTCCATTTCCCTTCAGTAAGAATCAGAGACATTAGGCAGTGGAACAGTTTCTCACTATCTGACTGAACACACTGGCCTTGAAATTTAATACTAAGTGCCAATTAAAGTATTCCATTCTACCTCAGTTGAAACAAAAATAAAAGGAATTGTTTTCTCCTTTGCTTTTAACTGTTCAAATATTCAAGCTTTTTTATAATTCAGCAGTTCAGTAAAATATCTCATGGTTTAAATGCTATGGAAATGCACGAAATTTCTATACACTTTTCCTACAGATATGCATGTATAAGTAAGGAGCAGTCTTAATTTAGGAATTCTTAACATTCAAAATACAATGCAGTTTTAGGTTTTCCATATAGGCATATTCTTGTGTGTCAGACAACACACCAGTATCTTTTTTTCAGGCAACAGCAGTGCTAAAAACAATGTAACTGTCGAAGAGGGTTACAGGTTAAACTCTGACAGGCACCATTCGCTGCCTTGATGACAACCCAAGCAGAATGAAGAACTGCCAGTTATACTCGGAGGTATCAGCTATCCTCAGCCAAAATCTCAGGATATTCCTCCCAGAACTGGTCCCCAATAATGTCACAGTGCAGGGGAACAACTTTAGTCCTAGTCCGAGTCACTTCAACTTCCTTTTCTTCTGATTCCTTTGGAAGTTTAATTTTCTTAGTCGTGACTTCATTAATCTGAAAATACAGTTGACACAGTATCAGACATGTAAGCCTCCAGAGGGGATTCACAAACAGGAAACAAAGCTACAGCAAAAACGACTATCAACACTACAGCACACTACAGAATCTCAACACTGCATCTTCTGAAAGAGAGACTACTATCAATGCAAAGCATAACACGTGAGTAGTCGAAACGGTGTAACATCATCACGTGGCTTGAAGAAATTTCCTGCAAATTCATGCGACTGCAAGTGTTCTTGAATAAAGTACAGTATTTAATTTGGAGCTATATAAAGCAAAAGGGACCTTGCAGTTGTCTGCAATTACCAAGAAAAAAATAAACATGAGGACCAAGTGGAACTTATTCCAGGTGGGAGGCCTTATCCTAATTAATTCAAATAAAGTAATAGAAAACGTCCAAAACTTAAATGAAGAAAATAAAGGATTATATTTTTTTTAATGTAGAAAAGAAAAAAAGCTGAGCAAATTATATAGAACTCTATTAACATAGGCAGATGGGGACCTGATGACATGAAACACACACATTTCTAGTTAAGATCTCCTAGTACAAAAGGATACTAAGTCCATAAATATTTATGATTTTCTGGGGTCTCATCTCATACAAAACATAGGACAGGAATTTCTTCACCAATTCTGGATCAATGATGTAATCCTTGAATAATGAACACTTCCAAGTTGTCATTAAAAGGAATTCACTGTTAACAGCTGCACTCCTTACTAAGCTCCTTTAGAGAAGTACACAAAGAGTAAGCATATTATGAGTTGAGCTACCTCACTGAAAGTGTGTGATTCCTTTGCAGTGGAAATACTTGGGATCTAATCCTACCAAGGGCTTGGCACAGGCCCCAGTGATTACCATATCAAACTGACAACAGTCATTAAAATGTAATTTTTTCAGGAAGTAGAATTCTTCCTCAATTTTCAAAGCTGGTAACACTAAGAAACCAACTGTATAATTCATGAAGCAAGGGAGAGTCATCCAGCAAATACATCAGCCTTGTAAAATTCTGCCCATACTTTGTCATGTCAATACAGAGTTCTCTCACTGGTCATGATTGGTACTGAAGCCAGACTTCAGAGACTGGTTTTTATACTATGCTCATAAATACAGATATCTCAGAAATATCTCCAAAACAACTAGTCATCTTACACATCACATGGGAAATATGGTCAGTTTTCAAATATATTTATACATAGACATACGTTGGGAATACATCTGGTGATCTTACACTGTAGCTTGTCTGTCACAGGGTACTAATTTAAACTATGAGCATGAAGCAAGTGGTTAATATAGGGGTTTTGTACCTTCTGCCATATTAAGACGGTTCCTTTTCTGTACATCAAAGGTTCATTGTTGTAGTTTATGTTGAATTCAGAAAATAAGATTTCATTCTTATCTCCAGCCAAAGTGCCCTGAGGGGAAATGAACAAGTAACTAAATCTCTAGGGTAGAAGACAGGTGAATACTGGAAGCAAGACTGACTTTTAAACTACAAGGTTTAATTCCTCTCCCATCAGAGGAATTATTTCCAACTGCCAGATGAGGATATTAAAACAGAGAGGGTTTTTTATAACATTTGCAAGACAAATAGAAGTTAACAGACTCCCAGAGTAAACAATCTGCTGAAGTCTGCACAATGAGACAAAATACTACAGAAGGGACTGGGAATTTCTATTAGCTGAATCCTGCTACTATACTTCAGGCTTGGGGATACTGGACATTCACATGACATTTCTAACATTACTAAATTTGCTAATAAAGAAATTAAGATCCTGCTAATATTTGACCAAAAATGTATTATCTTCTAATCACATCGACATCTGTACAATTCAAGAAATTGTTGAATCTACACCTACAAAACTGTTCCAGTAACAGAACAGACAAGGCAGCCAGGGTTGCTGGGCAGGCGAGACACAGCTTTACAAATCTTACTACTTTCTTTGCAGTTGGAAAAAACCATGCCCTCCAAAAACACTTACCTGCAGTCTATCCTGTGCTTGCACTGGTGTCAAACCACTTCGCTGTACAAGCATCCAAAACACTGTATTATAGAGGTTATTAATATGGCCTACAGAAAAAGAGAAAAGAGAGAAAAAGTATTTACCAAATCTGAGTGACTGCTCAGAAAAAACAGCTTTATTTCCAGAGTCTTATCCAAGAAACAGAAAATATTAAAGGGGAATTAATGAGTTGCTGAAGAGGATACAATCTTTCTGATCAATTTTTAACATGCTGCATATCATAAGAATAAACAGAAGATTTGATTCTGAAAATTCTGAAAAGGAAGAGCAGAGGGTGAAGGGTGTTTAGGTGCAACATAAATTATCTTCATCTGAGCAACAGGACTAGGTACTAACAAAAGCCTAAAAAGTGAATCCAATGATCTGTCCTAGCATGAAATATGCAGCACTTTTTGTTGCTACATGGTGTGAATTTGAACATTCACATCTCTTCATTAAAACAGGTTACCTTGGCTAAACAAACGTAGAATATTAAAAATAACTATCTCATTAATTCTAATACTTTCTGTGCTAAACTCACGCCCAGGATACAACAGATATAGTTGTAGCCCGAAGACTCAGAATTTCAGCCAGTATTTCTGTATCTACACAAAGCCCAAAACAATGCTAATATTACTTAAAACCACGACCCTACCTGCTGTTCTTTTACTGATACGCACTAGCAGTAACAAACACACTGGCAATTTCCAGTCAGAGAGGAAGAGAACTCAACTGTGCAAATCTCTGTTTTCTAGAAACGCTTACAATCTGCTTGTCTCCAGCTGAGGTAGTCCTTTAAATTTTGGTTGCTGGGATACAGTACAATTCGTCCATCAAATCCCGGTGGGTACAGAAGCTGCTGGTCTTTAAAGTAATCCTTCCAATAGAAAACGTAACTTGAGGCAAACTGGGAGACTACATGAGTCATGAACTTACTTGCAAACACAAAGCAAAAAGAAAAAGAGAGAAACACATCAACATGATTATTTGCCTGTGATTATCTGAGGCATCAGTACTGATGATTCTGGTGGATAGCAGCATTTCTCAAATAATGACCCAACAGCTCAGCAATAGCATAGTCTTCTGCAGGAAGTACTGAGAACCAAGGAAAAGAGTTTGGAAAAGGTAACATTCATTAAAAGAATGTTTGTTCTAACAATGTTTGTTTTATCAATTTTTTTTTTTTTTAAATGATTTATCAGCAAACACTTTTTCCTTGAAGGCTCACATGAAGAACCTGAACTAATTGTAGCACATGCACCCAAACTCCTACTCCGTGTGCGAATAAAGGCAAATCTAAAGAATTATGGGTTTAGATAGAGATGTTAAAAACAAGTGCACTTCAGTATCAAAGCAGCTGTTACCTTGCTCTTCTTTTAAACCATGTACTCTTCCTTTTAAAAACAAAACTGTATTCATCACTCTGTCCATAAGCAATAGCAATATCTTCCAATTCTTGCATCACTGTCTGGGCGCACTTGGTCATCAGATGAAGAGCACGGTCATCATTTGGCTTTTTGAACTCATGCTGCTCAGCAAACCTTCAAAGCAAAAATGGTTAAGTAAGAATCCCTTAAAAAGCTACTAAAAATGATAACCCATTTATTTTCCTCATGTCTGCTTTCTGTGAATACTGATTTCCAGTATTCTGTCAATACTGACACAGGATTCCCTCCGGGTATGAAAAACAGTAACATAACCCCTCTTTTTATACATTCTGGTTAACCCATTCTCCTTTCCATCAGTATGTCACCCTAACCAGTCCTTCAGAATGATTTGGTTCTGTATTTTACTTGGAAGAGCAAGACAAATATTGTAACCTCACTTTCTCCTAGGATGCCTTTTGTACTCAGTCCAACAAGAACAACATTATGAATCAACTTGTTGAGACTTGAGAGCTTTACCAGAACCCCAACCAAACCAGAGATCAAATCCCCAGCAAGAATACGTGTCATCAACCACTCAGAGAACTGTGCTCTATTTATCTCTGCCATACAAACATTGACACTAATCAATATCCTTGCATACCAGTTGCTGTCCCTCCGCCAGCACACTCAAGGCACTGGTATACCATTTCCCCACTGCCTGCCAAATGCAGAGTTCTGAAGCTGCCCATGGCCCTCAGAGACAAAACTCTATTAGTAACTCTGTGCACTGGAAAGGCTCAGTGAAGGGTTCAGGGGTATCAGGGGAGAAAGGAGGATTTGTAAGCCCAGCACCCGCGCGATTCACACAGGAACGGCCAAGGCCAACAGCATGGTACCAGTCGGGACCCCTCATCTCGGCACAGCACCCAACAGCCCACACCCCCTGCACCTCGAGGCCGACGGAACTCCCGCCCGTGCCCGACACACCCCAGACCCCCTCCTCCCGCCCGCTGAAGCGTCGCCATAGCGACCACACGGCTACAAGCGCCCCGGACACTGGCTGCCCGACCGGCCTTCACCTGTGGAAGTTGCGGCCGTCCAGCCGGACCACTATCCAGCAGTTGGGCAGACAGGTGTCGTCAGCCTCGAAGTCCCGCACGTACTCGAACTTGCTTTTCGCCATGGAGAGGCGGCGGCGGCCGCACACACAACCCGCCCCCCGCCCGCTCCCCGCACGGATGGCCGAAACCGCCCGCCAGCAGCCCAGCATGGCCGGAGCGGAAGCGGAAGTGACCACGGGGCACCCTCCGGGAGCAGAGCTGCGAGCCCTTCTGGGCGCCCAGGCGGACCTCTCTATGGTTCCCGCGCGGCGGGGAGGGGCGTGGCAAGGGGAGAGGGGCTGGGAGGGCAGCGTTTCCATGGCGACCGCGGCGCGTGGCGAGGGCGGGCGGGCGGAGGGTTCGGTGCTCGGCCGTTGGCGGCGCGAGGCCGCGGGGAGCGTTGGCGCAACGGCCGCAGGCGGCTGAAGGGACGCAGCGCCATGGACCGGGGGGCCAGGGAGCGCCCGCTCCGCTCCAGGGCCCTCCAGAAGCCGCCTTCGGGCCCCCGCCGCTCCTCCCCGCCGCCGCCGCCCCCCCCTCGGGAGAAGGCCAAGAGCCCCCTCAGCGTGCAGCACATCAAAGTCGAGGAGCCCGACCCGCAGGAGAGGGGTGCACCCCTGAGCTGCCGCGGGCACAGCAGAAACACCAGGGTCCGGTTCACATGCGCGCCGGCTCCGGGGGCGAGTAAAGAGGCGGCCCACGGTGCCACCGGCAAGAGAGAAAGGAACCATGGCAGGTGTAGGGGAGAAAGTCAGAACGAGGTGAAGGTGCTGGAGAAGAGGGAGGGCAGGAAGGAGCCCTGGAAAGGACGTGCTGTCAAAGTGGAGCCGCTTGATGTGTCCTTTGATGTCTGCAAGGTGAAAACCGAAAAGGAGGATGGCCCGGCTGGCTCCCTGTGTGGGCCTGCTCATGCCAGCACCGATGACCACAAGGTGCTGCAGCCTGAGGGGCTTGGGATCCTCCCTGAAGATCGGAAGATCCCATCTGTGCTTCAGCATTTACCTCCTGGAACCTGCGTACAGGTCAACAGCTCTCTGCCACCAGAGCTGCTCCATCTGACTCAGGCGCCGGTGAAACAAATGCCTCTTAAAATGGAGTCTTTCCCGGAACCTTCAGTAAAGATTGAAACTAGAAATGTTCCCTTCACAGTACTGCCCTCCGATTCAGGTATTATGTTAAGAGAGCTTGCCAGGGTTCAGTAAGCGGCACACAGGTGACGGGTTGTGACATAGGAGAACACAAACATCGTGTTAGAGAACAATCCCTTCAGATAGACTGGAGTTTGTACAAGTCTCTTTGGCAACATAAGTTATAAACATACAGGGACACAATGTTCTCTCACTAGAACTAGAACCACTGTTTGTTAAAATCAACGTAGCTTTGCCCCCTTGCTAACTACACTAAACCCCTTATAACAGTGTTTAGAACTGCACTGGGTTGCAATTGTAAACTCAAGGTCGGGAACCTCCTCGATTTTTAAAGTTGCGAAGCGTTCACACATTTCTCTGAGAAAATCTGGGCACCATAAATGAGGAACATTATGAAACATCTGCATTAGAAGCGTACTTTTTTATTCAAAGAGTTCTAAGCTTTCCAAATCGATGACTTAAGGTGACGTGTTAAAGACTAGAAGACTTGCCCTTTATTGATAATGTGAAAGAGTTAATTTCCAAGCCATTGTTAGAGAGGAAATTGCTTTCTCAGGGAACAGTTGTGAGGGATCTGGGGGGTTTATCACCGCACCAACTCTATTTAAATGCAGTCTGTGTTTATAAAGAGACAAAGTTGGCTGTCATTTGGTAACACAGGTTCCTCCATGAAAATGAGTGTCCAAATCTGCAGAAACAAGAACAGCAACGGCCTCACCTGAGAAGCCAGGGACTGCATGGGTGTTGGACTAACCTGCCATACCATGACTAGTTCTGGTGCCTGCATCATTAGGGCTTTGGATACATAGTTCTGGTGGCAATGACAAACTTGCAGTGATACAGTCTATGCTATACAGTGTTTCATTTAAAAATTCATAAGAAAACAGTCTAGCTTCTAGTCTAGAAATACAAACCAAATTGCATTGGCAATCCCTTATATTTCTTTCCTTTCTTTTTTTTTTTTAATAATATGCAACAAAAGCCATGAAAACGATTCCTCACACATTGTTCAATGAAGGTTAGGGCAGTATACTCCCTTAACCTTAGTTATTTTCCTAGGAACTCCTCTCCAAACGCGCATCGAATTTCATGTGTTCCAAAGCTCTAGTGATTCTTTTAACAGCAGCCAAATATCCTCTTGCTGTACTATTGACTGTAACCTGCGTTGCATTTATTGCCTGGGAGATGATGGTCTTTACTCACTCTGTTGCCTAGGTATGCCAGATACTCCATTTAGCAAGGACAAAAGTGGGCATGTAAAGCGTCCAATGAACGCGTTTATGGTGTGGGCTAGAATTCATCGGCCTGCCCTAGCAAGAGCCAACCCGAATGCCAATAATGCTGAAATCAGTGTTCAGCTTGGATTGGAGTGGAGCAAACTGACTGAAGAGCAGAAGCAGCCCTATTATGATGAAGCTCTGAAAATCAAACAAAAGCACAGAGAGGAATTTCCTGGTAAATATATTTGAATATAACCTGAATGCTTTAGAAGTGCAAGATTTTTTTTTTTAATGGATCTCTTTCCTTAGAGCAAGTAACAGTGTCAGAAAAAAGTTACAAAAATGTCAAATACACAGTTCTTCTGTCAGTTTTCTAGTGCCTGAAAGCATATTAATTTTTTAAAGCATCCAAAATGATGTTTCATCCTTCACAGCCTCTAATGTTTCTTATGGTCTTAGACCACCACAGCTACAGCAGCTCTTCTGAATGCTTTAGTAGTCTGATGGCCAGATAGTGCTTTTAATTTGAATGTAGCCTGCAGCATCATTTTACATGCTCCAGAAAGAGCTGCCCAGGTGGCCTATGGTAACACACCCATCCCTTCCTTAAAAGCAGGAAAGGAAAATGCCACAGGAAGCACAAACAGCATCGTATTCTGTGGCATTCCTCAACATTTAGATGTGGATTCCCAAATAACAGTGCGGAAGATGTTGTTTCTGTCAAAAGGGTTAAAAATTTGTACTCTTAACAAATTAATTTCTCCTTAACACTGCAGTTCAATAAAACAGAGTATAAGTACTTTGAACACTCTTTTTAAATGCTGATGAGATACCAGGTGTCATGATACTTTTTCTGTTGTCATACTCCTGCTAGTTCATGGTTATGGCCAGTCCTGATAGACAAGACGTGACTAAACTGTCATAAACAAGCCAAGGATTAGAGCAGCACTCTCCTTTTCTCCTTTCACCCTTAAAAAAACCATCAGAACAAACAAACAAACAAACAAAAAACCCAACAAAAAAACCCTTCTTTAAATTGTCATTAACAGTGTAAGAAGCAAAGCTGCTCAGTGTAAATTCATTATATGTTTATACATCCATTAACATTTGGTTTATATTATAAGTCAAAGGCAAACATACCCTCTCTCTGAATCTTTACAGGATTCTTAGTGGGTTATATTTTCCACTGTCTCATGTGACCTACCAGGTCAATCAGGAAAGATCCACGTTTTGAATACAGTCAGGTTTTTTTTCTGACCTGAAAGCCCATGCTACAGTGTCCTGTTCTCCTTATGCTTTCCTCAGCTGCTCCATCCCACTCCCCACTATTCTGTATTTCTTTGTCTCACAGTTACGATTTAGTAACATAAAGCCAAAGCCCCAATATGTCCATTTTATTTACACCTCTGATTAAGTGCCCCATTTACTATCTCACTGAAACAAATGGATTATTGCATTGACTATAGGAGCAGGTTTTGGACTCCTTTTTTTTAGATACTACAGAATTACAGATATCATAGCTTTACATAAAGAATGAGACCATCTCAAAAATTGTATGTCTGCATCTTTTTTCTTCTCTGACAGGCTGGGTTTATCAACCACGACAAAGCAAAAGGAAGCGTTTCCCACTGCCTGTCTGCGCTTCTCAGAGTATCATCACTACAAATCCAGCTGGCATTTATCCCTTCCAGTCACCTGCTTACTCTGTTGTCATCCCCACTGTTAAGAACAGTGTTGGACATCCAGTCTGTGAGTTTTCAGTAATGAATGATTTTAAAAATTCAGAACTTACCTCTTGTAGTAGAAGTTACTGTAGAAGTAGTTAAAAAAATTTCTTAGTCTTTTTTGACATCACTGTTTCTATCAGTTTTCTGCACTACACCTCTGTCTCCTAGTCTCTGCCTGCTCTTTCCTCAGCCTCTTAAATTCTTCTGGTGTCTTTGTTGCCCAGGGATCCCTGCTATTGTCTTTGTAGCTCCTGGTTACCTCCTATTACCTCTTGGTCTTTTTGGATTTCTATTACTCAGAACTTGCTTTCTGTTAAGCTACAGCTGTTTCATTTTCTTGTTCTGCCTCCACCTCACCTATAATTCACCTCACCAGCTCTAATTGCACTAGTGCTCAACACTGCCCTGCTTAGCCTGAAAAAGCTCCTTAGTTTAGCAACTAAGTGATAGTGAACTTTGACAACAAATACCTTAGATGCAGGCAATGGCATTTTTCTCTTTAAGCATACTGACAAGAGCTGTTCTTTTTATAAGGAGGCAAGAAAATTATATACCTGTTTATGCTGCGTGGTAATATTCAGAGCAAAAGAGCACACTCAGCTTTGTTCTGGTGAAGTTCTGAGTTAGTGATGTGATCCTTTCTCAAATCCTTCTGTAAATGTGACTGAATAAGGTATTCTTTGTTTTCTTACTGTGGTGCTTTGACCTTGGCTGGATGCCAGGTGCCCACCAAGCTGCTTTATCCCTTACCCCCTCCTCTCAGCTGGACCAGGGAGAAGAAAATAAGATGAAACTCGTGGGCTAAGACAAAAGCAGTTTAATGAAGAAGCAAAGCAATGCTGCGTGTGGAAGTAAAAGAAATCAAAAATTTATTCTTTACTTCCCATCAGGGCGATGTCTGGCGCTTTTCAGGAAGCAGGGCTCCAAAAGCGTAGCGGTTGCTCTGGGGCACAAGCTGATGTGCCCCCACCCCTGCTTTTCTTAGCTGATATCTAGGCCTGTGACTAGTGGTGTCCCCCAAGGGTCAGTGCTGGGTCCAATACTGTTCAATATATTCATCAATGATCTGGACAAAGGGATAGAGTGTACCCTCAGCAAGTTTGCTGATGATACAAAACTGGGAGGAGTGGCTGACACTCCAGAAGGTTGTGCTGCCATCCAGTGTGACCTGGACAAGCTGGAGAGCTGGACAGGGAGAAATTTAATACAACTTAATAAAAGAAAGTGTAAAGTGCTGCATCTGGGGAAGAACAACCCCATGGATCAGTACAGGCTGGGGGCTGATCTGTTGGAAAGCAGCTCTGGGGAAAAAGACCTAGGGGTCCTGGTGGACAAGAGGATGACCATGAGCTAACAATGTGCCCTCGCAGCCAAGAAGGCCAATGGCATCCTGGGGTGCATTAAGAAGAGTGTGGTCAGCAGGTTGAGGGAGGTTCTCCTCCCCCTCTACTCCACCCTGGTGAGGCCCCACCGGGAGTACTGTGTCCAGTTCTGGGCACCCCAGTTCAGGAAAGACATTGAGTTACTGAAGAGAGTCCAGCGCAGGGCCACCAAGATTATTAAGGGAGTGGAGCATCTCCCTTCTGAGGAGAGGCTGAGAGAGCTGGGTCTCTTTAGCCTGGAGAAGAGGAGGCTGAGGGGGGATCTCAGTAATGTCTATAAATATAAAAAGGGCGAATGTAGGGAGGATGAAGCCAGACTCTTCTTGGTGTCATCCAATGTTAGGACAAGGGGCAATGGGAGTAAGTTGGAAAATAAGAGGTTTAGGATAAACATAAGAAAAAACTTTTTTACGGTAAGGGTGACAGACACTGGAACAGGCTGCCCAGGGGGGTTGTGGAGTCTCCTTCTCTGGAAGCGTTCAAAACCCGCCTGGACACATTCCTGTGTGACTTATTATAGGTGATCCTGCTCTGGCAGGGGGGTTGGACTAGGTGATCTTTCTTGATCCCTTCCAACCCCTAACAATCTATGAATCCATGAATCTATGAATCCATGAATCTATGAATATCATTCAGGTGCTAAAGGCACACTCCAGCCCCATTCTGTGGCCATATCAGGACATGACTCAGTCCTCACCAGCCTCACAGCCTCAACACTCTCTAGTGAGTTCCTTATTCTTTCACCCTTGGGTTTCTGTAGAAGGAAGGTTGAATGTGTGGGCTCCATATCTGTCTGTCAGAACACACGTGGGCCAAGTGGTGTATGACTGGGTTGCAGTGATGTAATGCTAGGAAGTATGGTGGGGAAAATTGTTCTGGCTCTGGCTGTGGTTTGCTGTGCTGGTGTTTATGAAATTTCTTCCTCTGATCTTGTCTGATAAATAACTGTTCTGTTTCTTAAAGGTGGGTCTCCTGCCATCCGTCTTCTGGCTTCGTCCATTATACATGCTGGTCCAATTGCTCTTTTCCAGACTACTAGTGCAAGCACCTCATCAGTGACCATTCCAGCTCCAACCCTGTCATTGCGCCCTGTAATTTCACCACATCACTTTACTGAACCTGCTCAGACAGAAGCTCATAATGTATCATCTGGGCTCAACTGCACTCTGAAGAGAGCTACACCAGTTTTCATTGAGAGCTTCAGCAGAAACCCAAGTAATGTAATCACCACTAATGGCAGATTTTCTGTCTCAAATATTGAGCCGCCAAAGGAGTACCCAGGGCTACCTATTTTTCCTAGAGGTGTACCTCTTCCCCAAGTGACCCCTTTTCTTCACTCACCTCTCCGTGGGTCTCCTCCCATTGTCCCACCAGCCAGTTTGTTTGGAGTACCTCCTCGGTTTCCATTTCACCACCCATACTTTATACCCGGACTTCACTACTTCCCCTCAAGGTAATGAAACCCTCAATTTCAATACCAGTAAGAACAAGTGCTAAAAGGCAGAGAGTCTTTTGACTTACAGAGAGCAGATGGAGTGTTCAGAAGTAAAGGTGCTCTTACCTTCCTATAGCTTGTGTGTGGTGGGACCTGCTGGCCTGAGGTGGCTTGTAAAATCTGCCCAGTTATGGAAGACTCCATAGTACTATTGCAGTAATTGTCACTCCCAGGCCCACAGTAAATAAAAGTATTTTCTCTCTGCTTTATGCAACTAAGTGCAGTTGTTTTCTACAGAAAAGCTTTAGGTAGAGATAGTGTAAATATATTTTGAAAATTATCAGATAGAATTAAAGTAGGTGTGTGAGATGTCTCCTGGGTACTATGATTGCAGCTGTCATAACTACCAGTACTTCTGAAACCCAGCCTGGTGGGCAAGGTCTTCAGAATTCTCATGTAAGTAGCAATTCCTACTTTTACCTTTGCAGTCTCTGGGCGGTCAATCAGAGATCACCTAATCAAAGAGTTTACAAGCTAACACATGTAATGTACCGTGGATATTTCCTAAGCTAAGCATGCACAGAAAGCATCAGTGCCCTCCCAGGAGCAGGTGTGCTGCTCATAAACAAGTCATCTGATGGCCTACTGATGCTTATTCTTTGTAAGGCATTAGTTTTCTTTCATGAGTGTGCAATATCAAACATAGCAAGTTATTACGACTTTTAGTCTTAAATTCTTCACGTTTATACACTGCTCGTTCCTACTAATAGCAACAACCATATGTTCCTATGGCAATAATACCACTTGGTCATAAATTAGGGCTGATGATGACCCATCAATCTTAAAAGAACTTTATGAGCTGATAAGTGCAGTACACAATGTATCTGGTTTTGAGGTCCTTTAAAGAACACACAGGGCACGTATTCCCCAAATTCCTAAAGATGAACTTTGCTTAGCCCTTGGTCTCTGAAATTAGACAGTTTTGTGAGGCCTCTGAGAGAGGTTTTGTACCATAAAAGACTGTTCTGAGTTCACACATTCAGGGACTTCTGAAAGACGCTGCTTTGAAAACAAACACAAATCTGATAGCACTTATCAATGAAATAATATCATAGATAAACCAGCATCTGATAAACATGCAGTATGTTAATTGACATACTCAGACTAGTAAAACAAAGCATCAAAAGTCAGTTTCTGTTACTTCTGTATGCCAAAATTTGTGACAAAGCTGGGGTAAAACACTCTCATTTCTTTGAGAGAACTCCTGTGTCTGTTCAAAGCAGCGTCATGTGTGTATCTAGCATGGAGAGGCACATATGCACACCTACAGAATAACAACTTTTGTTATGGCCTCAGTGTTTAAATCAGGCATTGTTTTAAAGCGTGTGCGTGTTTTGAATTTCTTAACAGGATAAATTGACTGGCATAGAACACTAGTGTCATTCTGGTTTTCTTAGCTGCATGGAAGTCCAGGCAATCTCCGTTTCTGAAAGCTAACTTTTAGTCTCTCTCATTGCAGCACATGCCCATTCATCCGATCCTCATTTGGCTGTGGGGATTACTCCAGCTCAGTGCCTGAATGCCTTGGCTTTTATGAAGACAGGTACCAAAGACAGGAGATGATGTTTTCACCTCTGGGCAGGGGCTATTCTTTCAAGGAATATGGAGAAGAAAGTATTCATAAGGACCACTGCAGAGATGAGAGCCTTAAAGTAGTGTCCTCTCACAACAGCGGCAGTGAGGAGCAGTATTTAAGCCCCCTACCACAGCTGGACGTTGAAGCGTTGGAGGAGGTTTTGTCAGTCGCTTCATCTACCTCCAGTATCCACCTAGTCAATGTAACTGACAGTGATGAGGATGAAGAAGTAAAGTTGTTGCAAGAATTGTAATTTTTAAAACAAATTATAATCCAGAGAAATATTATAGAGTGTTATTTTAAACATTTTCCTCAACACTGACTTTTCAGTCAGTGTGTTCAGTCAGTGTGTTCAAAAACCCATGTAGCTTGAGTAAGATGTACAGGTCATTTGGAAGGACCTGATGATCTCTTTCTATTGTGAGAAATCACATACACATCTGGGGAGGTCAAAAGCCTCTGGAGTTTCACCTGCTTCGTCAGAGCACTGTTTTGGCTCTGTCTCAGGAACGCACACAGGAATTCAGCTCTACATATGTGATAATGTGCTTTCCTGAGGAGAGGTGTGTTTAAGCATGTCCTTTTAATGCCAAAATAGGCACTTTGATGGTATATGCCATAATTTTGTAGGTATTACTGTAGGAGTTTCAGCAAGTGAAATAGTTCTGGTTTATGGCCACAATATAATTTTTGCTGCAGTAAAATATTGTAAGGCCTGGCAAGTGAAGTCAAGAATGATTCTGCAGTGCTTTATAGTTTTCCCCTGATGAAACAGTTTAATGTGGTTAATTTTTACCTGTAGTTTGTGTTTGTGGTTCAACTGCTGTATAACACCTAGGAAATTTACATCAGTTTCAGTAATATCTTGGTCTGCAGCCTGTTCCATTAATAAAAATGGGGTTGTCCAGAAGGTATAGTGAGGCATGGTTAGCATTCAAAGAGAGGAAAATGGGTGGGATCTGGCCCTGGGACTTATGCTAGTGCTCCGTGACTTTAGTACTGTAAAGAATTTTCCAAACAATACCCAATTCTCTGAAGAATACAAAAGGCCTTAATAGAGAGAGTATCTGTGATGAACTCAAATAGTAATGGAATTCAAAGTTTTTTGGCCAAAATTTGTAATTTGTGTTACTTTTTTTTTTCCCTCCCATTTTGCAGAATAGAGGGTAATTTTCTTCTGGGAATCCTGTTATTTTGCCATTGTTATATTTGAATAAACTCAGCTGAACAATGTAACCCTAGAGCTTCATTTTAAGCCATGGATATTGAACTGGCTGGGGACGGGTACATCGTAATTCATGTAACTCACAGATTTACTGTGAAGCTAAGCTGCACATGCCTAGAATGATGAGCTGAAGTCACATTTTCAGACAATTTGGGCTACTAACACTTACTTATATGTGTGTGTGTTTATATTTATAATTACATATATCCTGCTACCACAAAAATACAGGAAGACCTGAAAGCTGTGGATGGAGAAGTCCATGCTGGGCTGCCAGCAGATGAAAAAGAATGATTCTGAGGAAGCTGGGCTGAGCATCTCATGTAGAACATCCTGGGGTTTATGGGTTATCACACTGGATCTGCTGGACATTGAGAATCTTGTCAGGTCTGAGGCTTAGTCCCCCTGTATCCATTGAGACTGTATCATTGATAAAGACACGTACAGATGAAATTTTCATATGCCTCAAAGGATAATCTTAAGTCAGTGTGGGGTAGATATCCCCTGGTTCTTTGCATTATAGGTTTTCAGTCTCATATCAACATTTTTTTGCTTTTCTGCTCTGTGGGCTTATAACTCCATTTTCCAAGTCCTCTCATTTGAGGACTACTGCATTTTGTAGTTAAAGAACACAAAAGTATGAGTAACCTACACGTTACAACTGTGTTGTAAACAGCACCCTGACAGCATCTGCAATGCAGATGAATCATTAAGAGGAAAGTCTTATAAATAGTAGAAAATGCCTGTTCGTTTCTAAATTATCTTCTGACTGAAAGCTGAGCTGGCCTTCGGGAATGCATGTGAGCAAATGTACTAATTCCTATACAAGTATGTTTCAGGGTATAAACCAGCTGTTTGTGGGATTATTCTCTAGATCTAACTTTTCTCTTCTCCCATTTTTCTTTTTATGCACTATGGAATAGAATATAAGACATATTTCAGTGCACCCAAATCTAGAATGTTTCCTTGCCATGGATAATACAAATTTACTTCTTCCTATATGTGGGGTGTCCAGCACTGTTTGAGGGTACTTGAGACATGAGGGACACATGTTCTTCTCTCTTACAAGACAATCCTCTTATTCTTTGTTGTTTACCTTAATCTAAACAAAAAAATCACCTTGCATGCTCTCACCTAGAAAAACAAATCAGATTCATATTTTCCAAAACAAAGTTTTTTTTCCTCCTGCTGCTGTGAAAGTCTAAAGACATTCAGTAGTACTTCACTGACTGTGGCTATCCATCTGAAGACAACTTTCTTCTCCAAAGTTACTGGACACTTTTATGGATTGGATATTATTAAAAGTTGTTGACAGTTACACCAGTTCCCCCTCTCTTACAAGAATAAACTACTTCAGTATAATCACTGTTGTGTTGGAGAAGTTTGCAGGCAGCATGGGGAGGACTACAGTGCTTTGCATGTACCAATACAGTTAAAAAGATGCAACGTGTCTGCATATGCTATCTTCTACCATTAAGTCCACTTGCCTTAGGAATGAAGCGAAAGTAGCAGCAGTGACCCACCCTTTCAAAAAAGCATGGAGAGTGCTTTGGGATTACTTCACTAACAGCACACTGGGACAAGCCCTTGCCCAGTACCTGATCATCTTACAGCACTTCTCCCTGTTTGGCAAGACAGCTGCTCTAGGGCTCTTCAAAGTATTCCTGCTGTCCTGCATGGGTGGTGGAAAACCAAAGCTAATCAGAATATTCTGGGTCAGCCCAAGCTGTTCTTAACTGTTAAGACTCAGAATAAAGAAGGTCACTGTTAAATCACCAATTCTGTTGATGGATTCAGAGCCTTTCTCCTTTAATCATTTCAAGTGATCTGAAGGAGAAAGATGTTCTGAAAATTGAAGATCTCATGTTCCACCCAATTCAGCCAAAGACATAAAATTTCTTTCATCGGTGTAAGTATCTGTAAAGCAGAAGTTAGGCAAGACAAAGTCTTCTACCTGCCCCTGCTCAGACTTTGATTCTTGGTAACATTTTCTCTAGTGTAATCAGGAGTCTTTTCAGAGATGTTTGTTCAACGACCATGCCTACTTCTGAAGAGACAGTTCCAATGAAATATTACTGAGCTTTTACATGTCCAAGTCACTCTTTGCCCAAGTCTGTTTCTTGAACAGGCATTCTCCTCTGTACGTCTGTGTGGTGGGTCTTTCTATTTCCTTCTAGGTGGCTAACTCCCAATTTACTGTGAACATAACAGAAGAATCATCACCTTTAGCTTTCCAGCTAACAACAATAATGTTAAATCACCTTGCCAACCGTGGAGAAAGTGCAGAAACCCCACTGCAAAAGCATTCTCATCTGCTTTGCCCCGGGGAAACTGAAACACCTAATTGTCAACTCTGCTGACAGACCACATGCACCAGCCCTTGTTCTGGGTGCTGCATGGAGGCTGCTGCTAACAGGTATGTCCATCCTTTGATCACAGGGGCTGTTACAGATAAGGGAACAGAGCACAGACTTCCATATGCCCAGCTGATAATCAGGCAGTTGGGATCCTGGAGGAAATGAGTCTGAGTCCACGTAATTCCTAGATAACTGAAAGCCTGACCTTGCTCTGTGAATCAGGCAAAGATCTCATTGACTCTGGTAAGAGCTTTTTGAAGAGATGGATACAGGCAGGATCTGACTCATCCTTTGCCAGAGGCAGGCAGTGTTACAGCATCTAAGCACTGTTAATAAGGACAGAACATCCTGAATTTTTTTCATGCAACAATGTCTCAGTAATGTAAGTGATACATATATAAAGAGTAAACTATATATAACAACTGCACAGTCTGTGGCTATAAAAAATAGAGGGAGTTTCTGGTGGTTATAAATTAAGATATCAATTTTCATACTACTAAGATCCAAAGTTAAAAATATCACTACATAAAAAAATGCAAATATTGCGTGTATTTAATTTTTATGATACTTGAATGCTGACAAAAATCACAAGCAGCTAGTTATTGGCCTAAGTATTTAATAATCTTAAAATAAGGCTCCTTTCATTCTATTCTATGCTTCTGTTGAGCTGATCTTCTATTAGAAAAATATGTTGAGCAGTTCCTGGCAAGATTTGTTGTACTGAGAAGATCTGTGAAAATCTTTCCATGCAAATATACACGTTCTCAACAAACTATATTATTTTTTTTCCTTTGAGCAGACAGAAATTTTATGCAGGGATGAAATCTGAATAGCTAAATTTGTGTCTAAATTTGGCTTGCATTTTTACTTATTTATAAAAAAACCTCCATCAACAGTAGTGCCATTGTTTTCTTCTACATTGCAGGCAGCTTTAAATAGATGGAAGTTCACAAAAATTTCAAGGTTTCCCTTCAAGATACTCCACATGATTAGAAAATAGCTGATATCTGGTCCTTTGATTTTTTGCTCCAGGAAATAACATGATTTAGTCCCGTGATAAAAATTTGTTACATGTCTATGGGTCAGCTAAAATCTCATTTATAGCCTGCTCACCCTGATGATTCCCTCTAGGTGCCCCCAAGATGTCCTAGCTTTCTTCTGCCAGGGTGATATCAGGAATAAACTGACCTTCACAAGAACACAAAGGTGCAGCATGTGAAGTGCTAGAGGCAAGAGGGGACATGTATGATAGTCATAAACCAAAAAGGCAGCAGCAAGTGGAAACAGCCACATTTCCTTGCGGCACAGTGGCAGGAGTCAGCAAAGACTTTCAGTAAAAGAGAGCACAGTGGTTTCACCAGCATAAATAAACCTCTGGACAAAAGACAAAATCATTATTATTATTTAGCAAACCCTTGTTCTAAGTGGAGTCTTAATCTCCTATCGGACAAATTTACTGCTACACTCTGAAATGTAGCCAGGCACAAATTCTCCCCATTTCTTAAGTTGATTTCCTGGTGGTTCACCTACAAAGGCACTTTAGGCGTAGAGATGAATGGAAAGGGTTGTACAGATCATGTGGCTCAATGGCTGAAGAGTATGACTAAGAGGTAATGCCTTCTCCTGCCACTCTGAGACAAACCTGTAAAAACACATCAGTCCACCCTTGCAGCAGGTGAGCTGGCTGAGAGACACAGCAGAAATAATCTGCATAAGGGAAGGAAGTTTCTTTTCACAGGCTCAGCGTGTGCAAGGAGCGCCTACAGCATCATGGAGCTCAAGTGTATGCAGCTGGTGACCTCCTGGTGCAGTCCTGAGCCACACTGGCTAACACAGGAGTGAGGCACTTTGCCTGGTCGTCATCCCCCTGAGGGGCAGAGGACTAGCAAAGAGTTGATGTGTGGACTACAACCCACAGGTTAGCCCTGAAGGATGGAGAAGACAAGGATGTTCCTTTGGGAGCCTCACGGGAGTGAGTGGACGTCCCCAAAGGACAGACAGAACAGGGAAGGTGAGCTGTGGATGCTCCCAAGCTCTGCCCCAGTCTCTTCATCTGCCTTAAAGGATGATGGGCACAATAAATTTCACTCTATATCGCTTCAGCTGTCCAGGGGCAATGCATTTCCCAGGAGCAGAGGGATTTAGAATACCTCTGGAAACATGGGTTCAGCAATGACCAGTTTGATAGAATTACATACAAATACAATAAACAAATAACTAAAGCCATTTCCCAGCTTCTGCAGGAGCCTCTGGACAATGCTTTGGCTGCTGCCCTCTACTACACCCACCCCTTTGATAGCTTTTGAGGCACAACGGGTTTCGGTGCTGGCAGAAGAGCCGGGCTGGCTGGGTGGGTAGGTTTCCCAGAGCGAGTCCCAATGAGATGCTCAGGCTTCCCCCTGCCCCGGGATGCTGGGAGAGGGACGGGGACAATCCCGTGCCACAGGGCAGACCCGCTAGTGCACTAGAGGCGCATCCCCGAGGTGCTACTCGGGGTGGATGCAGAAGAGGAGGAGACACCCCCACCCCCCCCAGGCAGGGGGCTGCAGGGGCGGATTTCGGGCCGGTGGTGGGAGGAGAAAGCGGCGCCGGGCGGTTTTATACGGCGGGCAGTGGAGGCGGCGGAGCGCTGCGTCCTGCCCGGAGCCATGCGGGGCCGGGGGCTGCTCTGCGGCATCGCCCTCTCCCTGCTGCTGCGGCCGCCGCCCCGTGAGTGCGGGGTGCTCGGCCCTGGGCAGGGGGCTGCCCCGGCCACTCCCCACGCTGCACATGTGCCTCTGGGGAGGGGGGGTGGGTGGTTTGGTGGGGGGATCCTCTGGCTTCCCTTACAGCCACCGTAGAGCTCTCCCTCGCCGTGTTCTTTAACTGCCAGGGGTGCGGATGGGCTCGGGGTCGTAAGCGGCTGCTTTTGTGTCTCCCCAGCGGGAGGAGCGGCCGCCGGCGCGGAGCTGCATCCCGAGGCGGTGGTGCCGTGCTGGACAGCCCCGCGGAGCCGCGGCGGCGAGAAGGTAGGTCGCGCTCAGCTTTATTCATATCTGGCTTACAAACCTCCGGATCTTTTCCAGGTCGCGGTTAGCACGGGACCTTGCAACGTGCATTTTGGTTTGGTTTTTTTTTTTTTTTTTTAACCTGAGCTCTGTGATGAGCCGCAGGGATGAGCCAAGAAGCCCGTCCGCAGCATGGGAGCTGCTGCAGCTCCGCCAAACGCCGAGAAGGGCCGGGCGAGCTGGCGGGCACGGCTCGGGCACCCAGCTCAGGCCGCTCCGGGCGAATTACATTTCACCCCCGCAAAGATGTGGAAACGCTTGCCGTCTGTCTTGCCTTACAACCTCCATCAAATCCACCTGACCTACGTGTCCGTGGAAGAAAGGGGAGGGAGGCGATGCAAGCAGCGGCAGCTAGGGACAGCTGGCTAGGGGCATCTGCTTTAGGAGGTGACGAATCCCAGCTGTGAGGGGGCTGCACTAGGAAAAGCCGAACTGTGTCTTGAACACCATGTGGGTCGACGCAGATCTCTCCCCTACTTCCCTTAGGTGATGAAGTGGTGTCAGTAGCCTGCAGCCATTCTGAGAAATGCTGGGGTGCCACACTTAAACATCAACCATAAACCGCAGCTCAACTTCCCAGCGTTTGCATTGCCACAATCAAGAAGTTATCAGTTGCGTAATCAAATGAAAGGGGAAAATCCAGATGGTATTACGATGTGAACCAGAAAAAAAGGAAGCTGTGGTGTGATACTAAAGACAAATCATGGCATCCTCCCCGTGAGTGGTGTCATTTTGGGCTGTATGTCCTCTCTGTACAATGAGATGTTCTAAAACTTTTCATTAAGTTGTATTAAAAACCCAAGAAGTTACAATGACTCTCTCATGATCTTAATTGTCTTTAAAATGTACTTGCAGTGCTACCTGAAAGTTCTGCCTCTGTTTATTATTGATAGTGATATAAATACATCTGGACAGCATTTCCCCTTATACAAACTGCTGGGTCTTGGGGGCTGTCCTGGATTAGTTTTGGGCAAATTCCTGTTGATTCTAAAACCAGTGTTAGCAGAGCCTATGTATAGCTGGGATAGTTCAGTTACACTGCAATTGATGGACTCTTAAGTAGTGAGATTAATGAAGGAGAAGGAAAAGTGTTATTAGCACTAATCATGTTTGCACAAGCTTTATGAAGAAACTTTTATGATTACAGAAACCCTCAGCCACCTTCCTGTTTTGGTCAGGGCAATCTCCATTGCTTGCATGCTAGCAAAGCAACAGGTCTACCCTGAGATGTGCTGAGCACATGTGGCTTAGTAAACTAAACCTAGCCCTTTAGAATTAGCAGTTGTTGTATATACTAAGTATACTTGTTTTGCATCTTCTGCATGGGCCTGGTGCAGTGCCCTGGAAAGAGAAGATGAATGAAACACAGAATACAAGCAGGGAGCTGATAAAATGAGAAGTCTTTAAGCTTAACTGAGCTTGGGATTGATGAAGTGGCAAGTGAGCGTATCTCTGGGCTGATGGATCTTTCATCAGCACATCCTATTTGGTCAGCCTCTCCTTATTGTGCTTTCAGTTGATCTGTTCTGCAAAATCCTATTCAACACTGAATTAGGAAACACTGTGGGTTAATCATCTCACCAGTTTTTGTGATTCCCCCCC
>JANVCC010000040.1:4791517-4994740 GCA_025345505.1 Todiramphus chloris collaris
TTTGAGTCTCTTCAATGTTTGGGTTGTTTTTTTAAGTGTTGAGTTCAGTGTATGCATTTGCCATTGCACTGAGAAATTATGGTCGTTTTTGTTAACACCAGTATGCCTTGGCGAGCTGTCTGTCCTGTGTCCTTATTCGGATCTGTAGGCATATTGCAGAGCAGGGCTGTGCTTCTGTGCTTGAACACAGTAGAAAGTTGCTGTCGTGGTTTCCAGTCCCTTGGCAGCCTGGGACCAATAGAAGAGCAGCTGTGAAATACTGTCTGAACAATAGCTAGAGCCTGGAGATATCTGAGGGACTCTGTAGCATGCTTTTTACTGGCATTTTCTGCAAGTAAAGGAACTATGTGAAAATCTCTGGAAGAGTCATTATTCCTCCTGTTCTAAAACAGGCTACTAAACATGTCTTTTCCTGGTTTGACAACAAAGGCAAGTTGGGATGTGCTGTAGTCCTGAGCACAGTGTACAGGAGAAGAGGGTGCAGGGCACCTCTCCCACCCAGCTGCTCTCACAAGTGCTCCAGCACCAGGACTTGATGCCTTATCTGAGCACATTATTCCTCCTGAGACACCAGGATCACAAGCTCGGATATGGCATCTCACCAGTGTGCATGTACTGCTTCCCAGCTCTGCATGGCTGTGTCGTGGGGATGCAGCAGTGTGCCTGGAGCTGAGAGCCACTATGGCTGGTCCCTTCCCTTCCCTTCCCCAGCACTCCGGGTCTGAAGGTAGGAGGAAGGCGAGCAGTGGTTTAAGGTCAGCTACAATTTCCAAGGGAATAATTTATGTTTCTGGATGTGTTCATAATTATGATGATGTATGAGTAACAGGCGCTGTCTCTTTCATACGCAGCATCCATTCAGAGCTGAAGTTACAGTCAAAGCAGAAGGCAAGGAGCTCGTCTTGGAACTGGAGAAGAATGGGTAAGTGTGCTTGTGCCTTGCATTGTGGTCTCCCTAAAATAATGAATAAGAATTACAGTGAAGTCAACAGGAAAACCTCCACTTACTTCAGCAGGGTTTTGATAAAGACAGGATGAGGAAGTCCTTTTCTGGATTTCAAGGTTATTCCAGGTCTGAGTCCCAGTGATGTTAATCATCCAAGCAGTGCTGAATGTAACAGCTTTGTCAGCAAAAAGCAGACGTTGACCTGGCCCTCAGTGTGTAAACTTATTTTTGCATCAAAATTCTTACTACATTAACTAGAAAGTGTTGCTGATATGAACTGCACTATTTACTAAATGGCTCGATGCTTTAGAGTCAGTGGGGCTCTAATGAGAATTTCATTTGCTGTGAGCTGAAGAGGTCCTACTCTGTTTCCTAGGAGAAACGATCTGGCAGTTTCAATTCCATTAGTACCCTTCATGCTAAAGTAGACTGAAAAAATGCTTTTGCATTAACTGAAATGCAACCTCCTCTTAGACATGATACAGCAGTGCTGGGTGATATCATAGGGCGTGGTATACATTGAATTAATCTGAAGCTGAAGGACATTAAGGTAGGCAGAAGGATTCTAGTCTCCAGAGGCTCTCTGCCCTGTGAGTACATTAGTTTCCAGTGGTGCAGCAGTAGCTGGAAACTTAGCTGCAAGAAGCTTGTCTTTGCTCAGCAGTTCACTTACACTGTTGGTGTTCTATTTCTTTTTTAATGGGTCTGAAGATTTATCTATGGAAACACAACAAAATGTTTGTCTATTAGAATCAGTAAGAATAACAGCCTTGGAATAATAACCCTGATTATATTTTAAATGTATTGTATGGACACCCCAACCACAGAGCCTGGGGGCTCAGCTTTCCTCCTGAAAGAGTGAAATGTCTGAAGATCTTACTAGTTCTGATGGCAGTGCATAAACCTAAATGATATTCAGAGTGTTTTGGACAAAAACCAGATTTTTCTTGGCACTGTCTGAAGTAAAATTGAAATCTGATGGTTGATGAAAGCTGATTACATCCTACAAGGTGTTTTCTATAATAGGCCACATAAGCTGTGGGGAGTGCTGCAAGAGCTGGATACATTCCCCAGGCAGTTCATGCACCTGTGTAGAACTAAACAGAAAGACCTATAAATTTTGTGTGTTTTGGCATCTCTCAGCTGGGAGAACACAGAAGTGGTAGATGAGACCAGGCAGCATAAGCACCGCTAACTCGGTCCTGTCTAATGCAGGAAAAACAGCTCTTGCTGACAACAGTGGTCAGCAAGGACAGTGTCTGAGCTGAACCTGAAAGCACTGTAACTGGTAATGCTACTGGGGGTCTCCTTCCTGGTGGAAGGACAGTCAGGTCTTGCCTATTCTGCAATCGCTATGCAAAGGTAAATGTATTTCTGTCCCAGTAGAAGCTGGTAAGAGCAAGGATCCTTGCTGTTTTAATCCGTTTGTGCTCTAAGCATGATGATGTAACCTCCAGGTGCCTTGCGGGAGCGGTACTGGGCTATTTCCAGTGCAAACAAACTCATTGCTGGTGTTAGTAAACAGAATTACAATAATAGAAGCTTTCTATTGTGTTTATTTCCTGAAGTGCATTTTCATTCATTGAGATGTATACACACAGGCTTAAGTGTGTGCACACGCTTCCACTGTGGGCTGAATCGCCCTGCTAGGGCTGGTGAAATACAGCAGGTGGTTGTGATTTTTTTTATTTTTATTTTCTGTGGAAAATGCAAGCGATTCGTAGATAGGAGTGGTTCACATGGGAACCTTGCCAGTCTCAAGTCCTTGTTCAAGAAGGGTGATGGCACAATCTCAAAATGCAAGTCTGAACTTGATTAGGTGAGAGGGTCTGGAGAGCCACCACTTTCAGAGACTTGTGAAGGTGCAGAAGTAGTTTTAGAGACACTCAAATTAAAAGGGAAATGATGAAGCAAACCAAACCATGAAATTCCTGGTAGCCCTGTGGATTCTGTAATTATCAGCATCCATAGAGTGGAGGCAAACTGCTCCTCCTTGTCAAAGCATTTAGCAAGGCAGAGTCCAGCCTGGCTCCTCAGGTTTTCTCCCCAGCACCCTGGAGGTCACCAGTGCTATTGATTATCTTATAGTGGAGTCTGAGGTCCTAGCTTAGGTTCGCTTTACTGAGTAGCTGCAGCATCAGGGACTTCTCTGAATTGTTTCTTGGGCACCCAGATGGCAGGAGGGAAAGTGAAATCCCCCAAATGGGAAGTGTCTCTTCACAGCTGTCTCAGAGCTGTTTGCTCCTGGTTTCAAGTTCATGTGAAAGAGGGTATAACAGAACTGCAACTTTAAGAAAGGCATTTGTGACTTTTTCAGTTAAAATAAGCCCCAGAGTTCAGGTTGTGGTTCAGAGGAGCCTCTGGAAACCAGCTTTGCTACTGAGGTTAGTGATCTGTCCCCCTCTGTCCCCAGGCTCAGCACAGGGGTGTGAGCACATCCACCCAGCTCCCGTTTCACTCTCATATCCACATCCCAGACATCCCACCACAAGCACGAAACAATTGGCATAATTTGGGTCTGGTTGGGATACAATTTACCCAGTAGTTTCCAAAGCTGGAAAGGAGCTATGCCAAGCTAGTAAAAGTGTTCCAAGTGCTGTTCTTGGTGGACTAGGCAGCCTCATTATACTCGCAGCACTCTCCCTGTGGAGAGACAAAGCTGATGAGAATATGAGCTTGCTATGAAAGGGGGAAGAAATAGAGTCATAATCTGTACAGCTACAGTAGGGATGCACTAGCTTTGAAAGAAACGTGCTGTTTCAACATGTGGAAGAAATGTTCACACTAAGCCTGTGATTCATATTCCATATGAAAAGGACATTGTGTACATCCACAGAGGTGAAACACAGAAATTATTGCAGATCTTTCTTCAGAGCTGTGCACAACTCTGTATTTTGTAATAAGCTTAGCACACATCTGAGTTTGGACTTCATATATCTACAATTATTGCATTAGCAGTTAACATAATATTGCATTATTTCCTGTTCAGGAGTTTGATAAGAAGGCAGAACTGTTCCAAGCAGAGTTCACACCACCAGTTAACATTTCTGAATAACGATAAAAGTATATCCCCCAAATGACTCAATCTTGTTTCGAATGATTCAAAACCATGTCCTGCAGCTGCAGGATTGGAAAGCTCAAAGTTACACAAACAATAAATATATGGAGAGATGCCTATAAAGCAGCTTTAAATTTGGCTGGGGCTTAGGAGCGGAAGAATCTGAGTTACAAACTTTGGATGGAAAGTGACTTTTTAAAAAGGCATTTGCATTTGTTAATAAAAAGTAGCTTTGAGCCAAGCAGGGAGGGGATGCTGAGATGCTCTGAATGTGTGTGGCAGTGCTGTCTGGTGTGAGCCTTTTCCCTCTAGTGAAGAGGAGAGCTCATATTTGCACAGCAGGAACCTGCATGGAATTTGTCTTCTCACCTGAGTGCAGGAAAAAGTATCAACAAGAATTTCCTCCCTCTTCCTTTGTCCCTCTCATGGGGAGAGCCGACTTGGGAAGGTCTAGTCATCTGCAAGGGGCAGTGGAGGCTTCCCCAGGAGCCATGATTGTGTGGGACGTGTGGTGGCAGAGCCCCAGTGAAGATGCGCAGCAGCTGGCTGAGGACACTTCAAACAAAATCCAAATCTCATTTGGTCTGACCTCAGGAGCAATCCAGATAGTTATTTTTAGGGAACAGTATAATTTCCAGTCTCTTCTGGCCCCACCTGGGTAGGCGACAAGCACTCCAGCCCTGCTGGATGCTCTCAGTGCTGTGTTAAGAGATCTGTATGTCAGCTGTATTTCACTGTTTCCTACTTTTGCCCATTTCCAGGGCCTCTTGAATGGAGTGAGGAAGAGCAGAGGATGCTGCCTGCTCTGAAAAGGAAGGATATATGAGATTGTTCTATTGATGGGCTACACATCATCGGTGTCTAATGGGCTTCCTGCATGGGGAGGGGGTAAGGGTTAGGTAAAGAAGGGAAATGGAGTTTATCCTGCTCTGCTTTCTCTTGGATTCATCAGAAAAACAGTGTTGGGACCTGAAAGGCCATAGCTGCTTTTCAGCCTCCTGATTCCCTCGGGATATTCAGTGATTTACGTGTACGGGGTGGGGAGGAAGAGATGAGGAAATGAATCCCTTTAAATCTTTTGCTTCTTGACTCCTTATCAGCCATTTTCCCATTTATTTTATTTCTTTTTTTTTTTTATCTCCAGGTCACTTTTATGATTCCTATTGGTAAGCCAAGGGGCTATGTGACAAGTTTGGCTTGGGTGCTGTAACATGATACACACAGTGAATGTCACAAGTAATGCAGGGGACAAAAGGGGGTGGAGAGTCTTTAGCCTGTGATATTTTCCGAGGTATTGCAAATAGCTAGTTTAGTTCCACCTCAGTAGCTGGGAAGCTTGTTTTTCCTTCCAAACTTCTGCTGTTCACACAATAAACATCTTCTCAGATGCATCAGAGAAGGCTCTTGAGGAAGGGAACTTAAGATTTCCAGGCTTCATCTGGATTAAACTCATCAAGAAAAAAATAATTTGGACTTTACTGATTTTATGAAGTGCCAGGTCTTGTCTGGAGGATTCCAGAGAGCTGAAGTCTCCAGTTCCCACTAGTGGTGGATACATAAAACAGGCCTGGTTGCTTGTGTTGCCATGGGTCATGTGTTGGTGGTGTTCAAAATGGGGTCACCTTGGATTTTGATAATAAATTCTGACTTTAGGGAGTGTTTAAGTGACTGGGAGGTAAGGGGTCACATTCCCCTTCTTACCCTACTTGGCTCCTGTTGACAAGCAGTGGAGGGGGACCACAAATTGTACATGGAAAACTGATGTCTAAACTTTCTTGGGAGAGTCAATTCCCTCCACCCCCACATGCTGGCAGCCTGACTGAATATATTTATTGTAATTTGAGGAAAGGGACAGGGGAAGACATGTAAGAGATTGCAGGAGTCACTTTTCTCGGTCCCATGACTAAAAATTAAGAATTGGTGTTTCTCACAAGAGCTTCATGGACCATTTAGCTTGTGTTTCTTGGGAGGAAATAAAAAATGTCTGTCTCTTAGATACTCATGGGTGTTTTTAAATTGGCAGATGTCTGTGCAAATCATCCTCTCTGTAAAATGAACCCAAACAAAGTTGCTCATGAGACTAAATTATAAACAAATCCCTCTTGCTCCAATTAGCAACAGCACCAGTGTGCTACTGGGACCCTCCCAGTGCCCATGGGTGATCTCTGCCTGGTGGAGCCAAGCGTGTTCACAGTGGTCCCCTGGGATGGAAGGCTCGGAGCCCCTCTGAGGCTTGTGCTAACAAGTGATGTTTCACAGGCAAGAAAAAACTGCTCCCATTTATCAGGAAGATAGGGGTGAGGTTCTCCAGAGCAGCAGGGAAATGTTCACTCCCTCAAATGAATGTAGCCATTCAAGAAAGGTCCCAGCTTTCCTTGTACTGCCTTGGGGAGTGTTTGGGTGTGCTGTGCAGCCCTTCTAACCCCGCTGCTTCTCTGTGGTGGCCAGAGCTGGAGGCCGTGCTCTTGCACTGTCCCTGAGTGCCACAGGGGCAGCTGCCCACCAAGAACGCTGGGGTTTGCCCCATGTCCTCAGCCTGCCTCTCCTGTTGAATGCCATCGGCTCCTGTGCGGTGTGACCTCCCTGGCACAGCATCTCGGCGTGGCAGAACAGAACCACGCTGCCCTATAATGTCAGCTCTGCATGGCAGGGCCCTTCCAGGGAGCAGCACAGCAGCGGGAGGCGTAGGGTTTTGTTTCAGACAATGATATCATTGACAGGCTGGAGCAGGACCAAGATCGCTCCATGCTGATCATCAGCAGAAACAGTTTCAAGCCATCTGTACATTATGGCACCGAGCCACTCTTCCTTCGTTTGACTGCCTCACTTGTATTTAACCCAGCTCCCAAGGCTTTCTACAGAACAAATCCTGCCAAGAGCAGGCTATCCCACCCTGAGCTGGATTACAGGGAGCAATTGATCTTGCCGAAAGCTGGTCATTGGTGGAAAGGTGAGGGCTTCTCTGGAGCATCCTGAGGGCTCGTGTGTAGCTTACCCTGGCCTCAAACAGCCCCTCATGGCTGCAGCTGTGACCGAGGTTTAGCAAAGGGGAGTGCTCCCATCCAAACCCAGATTTTCTTCTGACTTCATCAATTCTTTATGTTGATAACTTCTCTAAGGAGGGACTCCACACTGCCTTTTAGGAAGATGATGCCTGACTCTGCCAGCTGCCTGACTGGATCTCGGGAGCCTTTAAATGATGTTATTTTGCATCCAAACTTTTGCAGCTTCATTTTGAGCTGCTGGAGAGGTTGTCAGAGAGACAAATAACAGAGAAGAAAGGATCAAATCATGCTATTATTTCTAGGCTTTCCTTTGCCAGCAATGAGGTGATCTCTGTGCTCTTCTGGAAGCGGTGAAGCATGTCTGTCAGCACTTTGCAGGGCTGGGCTCCACTGGAATCAGCCATTCAGCCTGACAGTGATGCTGTCCTGAAATGGTGGCAGATAAGGTTTTGGGGTATGTGTGTCTCACTAATCTCTCCTGTTTATCCAACAACTGGTATATGTGAAGAAGAGGGAGAAGACTGGCTGGTAACTCTGGTGCACTCTGAGGTGGAAAGAAGGCTTCTTTTCTATTTATTTACATCTTGGTGGAAAGATTGATGTTAGCTGAGGAAGTGAGCTGGGCTGGAAATGAGCTTTCACAGGCTCAATGTGAGATAGTACCCCAAGGGTGTTGCAAGATGTCCTGTTGTTTTTCCTCTTTCTTCACTGTCCTCCCCACTGCACATCATGCAATGCTCTGTGATTGTCCTTATCAGCAGCGCTGCAAGAGCCCCAAGGTTCCCCTGCATTACGACAGGGGAGGGTCTTCAAAACAGGACTGTTTCAAGCTCAGAGTAAGAATCTGGACTTTTCATAGGGATCCTGCAATGCAGAATAGGAGTCAGCTAGTGGAGAGAGGCTTCAACATTGTGACATGGCACTGCTCAGCCAGGAGATGCCTGCTTTCAACTCTGTAAAGAATCCCTAAAAATTCAGGCAGACCTCTCAGCTCCATAATCCATTCTAGAAGGGGCTAGTATCTGAGTCTGCAGGTAGGAAGAGATGTGCACACACCTTGTGCTATGTGGCATCATCCTGTGCCCTGAAACCTGCTATGCCAGGCTCTGGTGCTCAGCATGGCCCATCTTGGCACTGGGGATGGCCGGCAGCACCATGGAGCTGGGCAGGAGTCAAAGCACTGAGGAGTTTTATGGTTGATGCTGGAGGAGAGATAAAATAGCTATTCATAGTGAGTGCTTTCCAAGAATAAAGGAGCAGGAAGAAAACATAAGCGTGCTTGTTTGGGAATGAAACAAGTAGGCTGTGCAAGCCTCAGCTACTGGAAATCCATGGGCTGGTGTCTAATTCTGGCTTTAGTAGCACAGGGCAAATGGACACTGGTTTACTGTCTAGTCTCAAGATGACAGTCTGTACACAGACCAGATACCTGCCAGAGCACGTTGCTCAAGGCAATTTCCTGCCAGTTAATGCAATCTGTTGATTAAACATTTGTTTCTTGCAGCCTCATGCTGAGCAAGCTCTGGCAGTCAGGGAGATGAAGGGAGGTATTTTTTGTGGGATGGTGCTTCTGTGCTTATCTTCAGTTTACAGACCAGAGATAGCTGAATACAGCAATCTCACCTTCTGATCACTGACGGGATCTAGTGATGAGAATTAACACATCAGAAGGAAACCAAATGAGCTTTCCTGAACTTCAAAAATGGAGATAAAAGCAGTTGTATTCCCAACATCAAATACTATCAAATCCAACAGTGGCACATGGTTTTGTCTGACACTAAGCCATTGGTACTTGTTCAGGTGTCTGAGCCTTTGGATGCCGAATGGGGGAAGCACTTTCAAACGCTCTGATAAAAGGTTGCATTTCCTGTTGCTCAGGCCTAATTTAATTCAACATCACAATCATTCAATCCATTATTTAAAGAAAGGCTTTCAAGGTAGATTAAACCTGACTGACACATAGCAAAACCAAGGCAGATGGAAAAATCTTTGGTTTGCATCTGACGCAGCCTTCTTCATTCAGCTTGAAGGAATCAAGCAAAGACAAGAAGAAAAAAATTTCCTCTCTTGAAGGTCATAGTTCATAAAACCTGGTGCATGAAGTGCATTAAACAGAAGTTCAGAAGGTCTGAGCTGTAGCTGCTGTGTTGTTGGTGTTGCACTGTGTAGGTTGCACGTGGCATCCCCGTGGCGTGGCAAGTGCAGCACTTTGGTGGCCTGACAGCACATGGGTTTGCTGTGGAAGTTTGTTTCATAGGTAGCCATGTTCTGTCATCCTTCTCCAAATTTTTGGAAGTGAGGCCATTGTTACAAAAAGCTGTTTTAAACCTACATTTTATGGCTGCTGAGATGGACACAGGATATGACCTTCTTGGTTTGACCCAGATTTTGACTTGCTGTACTTTTTCACATCACTGTTTAGAAAATGCAGATGTTTAAAAAGAAGGGGAAGGCTGTTTCCTCTGGAACAAAATCAAAACACTTACTATTCACTGCACAGGAGCTCCTTTTATAGACTTGGTCCGATCCTGGGCTGAAGACAGGGAGAATATTGTCTATATGAGGATGACACAAACAAATTCAGGCTGGGGAATGAGCATTTTCCTAGGACAAAGATGTGAATCGGCTTCTGGGCAGAAGTTGAAATGCATATTGGCTTATAATTGTAGTCGAGTTTGCACACTGGAGAGAGTCTGGATTTGAGCTGAGAACTCTCACCAGTGCCCAGATGTAACCTGAACTGGCCTGTGGTGTGCTAGCTATACTGGACTTGGTGCTTTGAATCTGATCCCTGTCTATCTGGGGCGTAACTTAGCAGTAGTAAAGGAAACTGCACAAATACTCGTACCAATTAAGGGACAATGATGGTGTTGGGTTTCTGGGTGTTTTTTTAAATCCTCACATAAAAATAGGTTGTTCACTTGCAGATGTTGGAACAATCTCAGTGCCTAATTAACTCAGGGACAGGCTCTCCTTTATTGTTTTAATTTAATAAATGGCTTGAAAGAGCACTCAGGAAGATGTCTTGCTGTCCCCTTTCAGAAGTGGATGTGCTCCATGAGAAGTGCTCAGCTCCTGCCAGGGCAGCATATGGATGGATGTGGCAAGGTCATCTATGCTTGCACCTTCTGACCCTCTGCTGTCACGGTGCGCTCTGCACAGCCTGTGGAACCCATCCTGCAGCAGCTCCACTGCCTCCTGTGCCTCCAGGAGGCCATTAGCCGCTCCCTCCCTGGGGACAGTGTGTTAAGGAGTGCCTTGCAGATGGGAAGTGCTGGTCTGGAGCAGAATGCAGAGATACAGCACAGCTGGTGTCCCGCAAATACCTGTCTCCCTCCTGCTGCCTCTCTCTCTGGTGCAGTTGGTTTTGCACTGCAGGTAGTAAATAGCGACTGCCCCAGGTCTACAGTGGTGGTTCACAGAAACAGGACTTCAGAAAGAGCTGGACCTAGACAATTTTTTAGCACATTTAGGGAGCAGAAATTCAGGTTTAAAGAAAGATATTACTATCTTTTTTTTTTTTTTTTCCCCCTCTCTCACTCTCTCTGCCATGGCTGCAGAAACCTCTTTGCACCAGGCTACACTGAAACTCATTACAGCCAGACTGGACAAACCCAGACCACCTCTCTGACCCAGACGGTGAGTGCAGGGACCACTTTCCCTCCCACTGCATGCAGGGGAGACCGGGTGGGGGACCCCAAGAAGCAGGGGAGATTCTTTCTCCCGAGCCTTTCTTTCAGGCCACAGGTCCTCAGAGCTTTAAGCTGAAGGTGGGGCAGTCCAGCTTTCTGACCTGGTGGATTCCAGTGGGAAAGTTTCTCCATCCCCCTAAAATCATAAAAATATCTTACTGTTTTTCCCAAGCTCTGTTATGAGAGCCAAGATCAGCTGCCAGCTTTGCTCCCCACTCTCTGGGTGCTGGGGAATCATTTAGTCCTTCTGTTCCTCATTGTCCTGCTTTTAGTTTTGTCACTGAGTACTCCACACTGAGGACATTCCCAGCCTTTGGGAAAACCAGCCTGTGTAAGCTGGCTCTTGTTCAGTAAAATCCCATAAATTACTGATCTCACGCACAACTCGGCTGACTCTCCACTGCAGTGGCACAAAGATGTGCTTTGGTTGTGATGCAAAAATAAGAGATAAAAACCCCATGAGATCATCTTTAGTAATGCTGCCCCGGGGTGAGGGGAAGGCATGTGATGAATATGTTGGTGTTTTTGCCCCAAAGCCTCCTTGTCCCGCCAGAGCCTGCCTTTGTTTTGCCAGGAACCCCTGGACAGGGACTTCCCCACTGCCTGTGGCATCACCCTCTCTAGGGTTGAAGGCACATCCTTTGGGGCCTGACCCAGGGCCAGCTGCCATAGATAGGCGACTCCCATTACAGGCAGAAAGCTTTGGATCCGCCTTAATGCTGCAGCCATCTGAGTTGCTTCCTTGGGGATTCAAAGCTCTTAATTTTTTACTGGCAACAGGGATCCATTTGATGCACTTGCACAGGCTACGCATGGCAGCTGAGAGGCCAGATTTCAGTGGAGACTCACAGAGAGTTAGTTACAATAGTCAACTGCCACGTGCAGTGGAAAGAGAACAATTGCCAGAGTGTCAGCGGTACTTGTGTGGGACTCAGTGATGCATAAATACAGCACATGTACACCCTGAAACTGCACTGCCAACCCTGCTCCCCTCTGCCTTCCAGGACCACTGCTTTTACCACGGGGTCGTGCGGGGCTGGGAGCACTCCAGCGTGGCGCTCAGCACGTGTCGAGGGCTGCGGTAAGTGCCTGGTGACACTGGAGCTGCAGGACTGCCTCTGGTGACGCCGGAGCTGCAGGACTGCCTCTGGTGATGCTGGAGCTGCAGGACTGCCTCTGGTGATGCTGGAGCTGTGGTGATGCTGGATCTGCAGGACTGCCTCTGGTGATGCCGGAGCTGCAGGACTGCTTCTGCTCAGCTCCCCTGCATGCTGCTGTGCAAGCTCTGCTCCCTAACAGCCTGGTTGCCATATTTCTTTCTGGGCAGATAGACCTATTCTCAAATGTCACCCAGCCAAGAGTTCTGGGCATAAAAGGGAATGTGTCAGGGGAAATGCAGAAATGTGAGTATCATTAGTAACCGTGGCTGCTCTAGCCAGCTCACAGACTCCTTTGCCCTTTGTGCTGACAATGTGGATTTATGCAATAAATAAGTTTAACTCAGGCGTCCACTGGAGCAAAAGACTCGGGGCTGCATCCCTTACAGAGATAGGGACAGGACTCCACGCCCCAGCCCAGTGCTCTAAAGCAGAAACCAGTTCTTTCTTCCAGCCTCTCACAACCAGCAAGTTTTTGTGTGTGTTCTGAGGCAATGTATTCAAGTCTGAACTTCTTCCTGGGTTGTCAGCTCACTCTTTGCTTTCTCCCTGGGTGGTACTGGGGTTGTGTGTATGATGCATTTAAAACCTTTGCTTTGGTAATAACGGAGTCTCTGGCAGGAAAAGACATTCTGTATCCTCAGCAGGAGTCAATGAAATGGCTCATTGTGACCAAGGAGCTGCATTCATTTACACCAGCTCAGAGTTTGTTTCCAAAACACCTCATGGGCTTTATTGCTATTAGTGGTCATCTGCTCTCAAGTGCTGATTGGAAGCTGTGCTGATGGGACCAGCTCCAGCCAGGAAACAGCCTATGCCAAAGCAAACCTGAGACATCTTAAGTGGATGTATCATAGGCCAAAGAGCCCAGTGAGATAAACAGGACAGTGCAGCCACCTGCGGCTTGAAATAAATAATCCAAAAGCAAAAGTAGTCATAGATGTGCCTTGCTTCTGCAAGCCTTTCCAGCTGCAGAGGAGATAGAGATGACTCAGTGCGCATATGCAGTAGGGTTCCTGCACCCCTGAGCTGTCAGCGTGTGCTGGCAGCTCCTCAGCATGGTTTTCTAATTGCTGGGAAGGCATAGGAGCTGAGCACATGTGGCTGTTTTCACTCTGAGCCTACACAGGGAGGCATGCTGCCCATCGAGCCACACATCTTCTAGTGGGCATCAAACACAGATTCTCAGCTCTCCTGGCTGTAACATGCTCACTGAGAAAATCAGAACCATATGGCTATGTGCAAGTCCCAGAGAGAACTGTGGTTTTCTCTGTTGACAAACAGTCTTCATGTTGTTTAGGTCATTTCTGTTAAAGACAAATTTCTTCAATTGGTTAAAAAGCTCCCACTGCCCATAAAGAAGAAGCTGCACTTAAAATAATCAGTAGTCAGATTAGCACTGTTGCAGCATGTGCTCCAGTAGCTCCTTAATTGAATATCTGAGGCCCACTAAATACATTTTAATGTATGCAAGCTCAGGGATTCCCCCCTCGTAACTCAAAATATTCCCATCCTTTTTATTAATGAACTGAATGGCCTGGTAAAGATAAGTGCCTTGCTGGGGTCAGATGGGAACTCGGCAGCAGAAGAAGGATTTGTCTCTGGTTGCTGTGATAGTAATTAACTTTCCCTTTTATTGCTTCCTGTTTCAACAGAGGACTTATAGTATTGAGCAGCAATTCCAGCTATATCTTGGAGCCGGTTCCTGACAGCCCAAACCAGCACTTGATCTACAGGCTGGAGGACCTGAGGTTGCAGAGAGGAGCCTGTGGCTACCAGGGCACTGGGGCCACAGCTGAAGACTGGCTCAGGGACTTCACAACTGGAATGAAAGCACCCCTCCAGCGGGTGAGCAGGGCTCACACGGGGGTCATGCATTCCCACCTGTTCCGGCCCACGGAGCCCACTGTTCTCTGGGATTCGGAAAGTAAAATGAAAGGGAATGTTGAAGAGGGTTTGTAGTAAGGTGATTGCCATATAGTGTTTCCAGCAGGAAAATAAATGGGCACTGGGGAACATTGTGTAGCATGAGGAATCTTGTTTGATCCTGCACAGGTTTGTGAGTCTGATACGTGAACAAATGGGAGGGATGAGGACAGGCACGTGGGCACTTGCTGTAGCTAAACTGACTTGTGATACTTGGTTGGCACAAGTCATCACATCTGGAGGTCCCTGTGTGTGATGGGGTGGATGGACAGTAAAGAACAAACTGGGAAAAATGACCTGTATGTATGTTTTATGAAGAGTTTGTTGGGGGATGTTGGGGAAATACCCTGTGTTGCTGCTGCTGCAGGTGAAACGGGAGACTCTGCAGGCTACAAAATATGTGGAGCTTCTGCTCGTGGCTGATTATGCAGAGGTAAGAAATGGAATCATGTTTATACCAACTGAGCATTGGGCTCAGAGTGAGTATCTCACCTGCAGCACTTCCTGGTGTGTGGAGGGTGGGTGGATCTCAACAGGTTCCCTCTTGCTATCCCAATGTCCTACCCCCACCAGCAGACAGGGAGAGCTGTGTCTTGGTCACATTTTTTCCTAGCAGACATGACCTCTGTGCCACCACTGTGACCCACTATTGGCCAGGGGAGAGATACAGGTTGTGATTTGGATGAAGGACTAGGGTTGGAGGTCAGTTCTGGCCTCCCAAGGCACCAGTGGTCAGCCCTAGCTATTGATGGGAGAGACCACCTTCAGCCTAGGGTGACTTGTGTGTTTCCATGAACAACGTGCAGATAACTCTGCAGTACACCTAATCTCTAGAGAAGATAACGGTGATTATTCTCTGCTCTGAGCTGGTAGCAGATATATAAATAGACAGTTTTAAGACTCTGGATCATAAAATAAGGCTGGAAGAGACCCAGTGAAGTCAGCAATTCCTCCCCCATCCCCAGCCTGGACAACACACCAGACATACTTACTGACAGTGCAAACCACACGGTGTTTTGCTGATCATTTAATCTCCAGCACAGACGGGAGTCAGGCTGGTCCTGTTCATAATTTACAACTTGGAATTCCAGCAGTGAAAGCCACAGAGTGCTCTGGTCTATAATTTGTTCTGAAAAAAACTAAAGAGGCAGAACCCAGTTTGGTTTCTCCATTAGACACCAGGATACTGGGGAAACTCTGAGGAAACACACTGTACCCAGGCCCTGCCATCTCTCACTCACCATTCTGATTAGACAAGCTGGAGCAGACACCCTTGCAGCATCGTCCTTAACCGCCCTTACTTTACTGTCTCCCTCACTGGAAATAAATCCCAGGTTTTGTTGTCTGTTAAACAAAAATCTAATGTTTTTGCCTCTTTAATTCCTTGAATCAGTTTGCTAAAATTAACTCCTTAATGACAGCTGGTTTAAAGGGGCAGATTCATTGGATGAGTCAGATGTGATGAGCGCTATGGCAGCCGTGACCTCAGACAGGAAGCCATACTAGTGTATATTTTACCTGGAAGATGTGCCAGTTCTTTGTCAGCCCCTGGCTCTGGGGGGGTCTGATAAGTTCGGGTGGCTCCGCTGTGTTACTACTGTTGCTTGAGTAACACGGTGGCGGTGGGGTGCCAGGGTTGAATTCTGAACATAGATGTATGGGTGGGCTTGTAGTCGGATGTACAGTGAAGGAAGGCTTTGGGGCTTCACTTCAGAGTAATGTCACTCGTTTTAAAACATTTCAGCTCTTCCTAGTTGCTTTTGTGCTCTCTGACGTGTTCATTTTGTTCAGTTTCAGAAACATCACTTCAACATTGAAGCAACAAGGCTTAAATTAGTAGAGGCTGCTAATTACGTAGATAAGGTGAGATCAGTTTTTTTTGTGAACTGATGAAAGTAATGTCAGATTGTGAATTATAAGAATGAATGGTGACTGAGGAAGACTACCTTCTTGGGAGAGAGAATAATGTTTTGCCAGTTCTCCCCAGTGACCTGGAAAGCGGAGAACAACTGCTAAACAATTCTGGTTTTGGACAGAACGGTCAGGGTGGGGGAATCTTCATTCCTTACTTGGAAGTTGGTGTGAGCATCTCTGTGTTTTAATACATCTCTGCATTAACTGTGTTACCTAAACAATGCTTTTTGACAAGGGACTAAGGTGTTCACATTGCAGAAATCTTGGCAAGTAGAGCTGTAAGGAGTCTTCAGAGCCTTGCAATGGTACCTAGTACTGCTGAACTAAACACTACTTTTCAGATCTACTCCCTTCATACTCCCCTTCTCCCCTTAAACTCCTTTCACCTCCCTTCACCCCACCACCCATAAAGACTTGTCATTTGTACTTGACATGGGCAGCAGATTATTTCCTTCCTCTTTTAAGGAATTTTTACATATCTTCAGATAACCATGATGTCAGTCTTCAGTCCTTGTTTCTCTATATTATCTGTTTGTCATTCATTTGCAAATGAAAGCAGCATCTCTATTTCAATCGAGTTTAGGTTTGTGGGTGGGTGGTGCACATTTCTCTCTGCAGAGCTGCAGTGCTAAGTTTTATTTCCAGTGGGAGCACCTTCTCCTCAACATGTGTATCTGTAGTAGCATTTAGCAGGATTTGTATTCGAGATTTAAAACACAGTAAAATAAATCAGTGGTGCTCATTTTGTCATCTCTTTTCCTTCCTGTATCTTAGTTTTACAGATCCCTGAATATCCGGATTGCCTTGGTGGGGCTGGAGATCTGGAATAATTGGAATAAATGCGATGTAACTGAGAATCCCTACTCCACTCTTAAGTCCTTTCTGGCCTGGAGTAGCAAGGAGAGGGTGTACAGAAAACATGATAATGCCCAATTAATCACGTAAGTTTATTTCTCCTGAAATTACCTGTTCCTGACAAGTGGGGAGGAAATCAGGGTGTAAGGTGATATGGTTCTGAAATTCAGAGTGGCAGGTTTTTGTAGCGGCTGCTCAGTCAGCATTAAGCTCTGGCAGCCAGAGCACAACCACGTTAGGAGAAGTGGAAGTCCCAGGCCACGCAGCAGTCTCAATTCACATGTATCAAAGCGCATTGGCTTTATTGTGTGTGCATATCACAAGCAGCTGCACATAATCTCTCACAGCTACATGTACAATTTCAAGAACCATAAGCAAGCCTTGCGAAGAGGAACTAAGGCCTCTGGGGAAGGCATTCAATCCTAACTCAACCAGCTGAGACACAGGGGACATGGTGCTGGGAGCTACCTGATGGCCTGTGACTCACCCTACTCATCTCCATTGGGACAGTAGCTATGGCCAGCAAAGCAGATGTCATTAGCACAAAAAACCTCCTTATCTCTTCCAGGGTAATTCATCCACCAGTAAACAGTGGGAGTCAGAGGAGAAACCTGTAGGATTGAAATGCAGACACATGATGCCTGTTGCCTTGTTTTGTTTGGTTAGGTGTTTTTTTTTGTTAATGTTAAAGGCATTACTGTATTTCATCTTCACATAGTCATGTCCTGAGCACAATTTCCAGGGCTCCCATTTTGGACATGCTGGCAGGGACAGTGCAGAATTCCAGCCCACCAAGCAGGAGCTGAGCAAGGCTGCACCTCAAAGGTGTAATCTAATACTCTGTCAAGTCCCTGAATACCAAGCTGGCAAATATCAGGCTTAAAGTAAATTAAATATTCACAAACAATACCAAATTAAGGATCCAGAAATAGTCTTTTCTGTGCTTGTTGCAAAGCTCAGCAGAAGCCCTTTTTGGCACCAATACATAAAATAGGATTGACTGATTGGCCCATAAAATAAAGTGGTAGTCCAAGAAAAATAGGTCTTCAGGCTTTGTAGCTCTGCTATAATGTCCTGTACTTGAAGATACTGCTAAAGAAAATGTATTCACCAGACACTGCATATATGTATAAAGCTGTGGACTGCAGGATGCATTTCTGTCTTACCTTCTCAAGTGCCTCAGTACCATTTCATGGTCTTTCTGGGTTGATTTTAGGGGTGTGCCCTTCCACGGTACCACAGTAGGCTTGGCTCCTGTGATGGCTATGTGCTCTGATTTCCAGTCAGGAGGTGTAAACATGGTAAGTAATTGCTAATACTGAATATGATGTTTCTTGCTGACAGTGAATACATAGCACAGATGCCTCCTAAAGCCCAGGAAAAAAAATATTACCTGTGAAGGCCTCTAGCTCACCTGCTCATGGGCAGGAATACCTTCAGTAGATGTAGTTTTCTGCATGTATTAACGTAGAAGTGCTGCTTACCCCACTGACTCAGAGGTGCACAGGATGGGCACAGGTAAAATGCTGATGTGCCTCTTTGACCTTGTACAGGATCACTCTGATAATGCCATTGGTGTTGCTGCTACCATTGCCCATGAGATGGGACACAATTTTGGCATGAATCATGATTCAGCTGGCTGCTGTACTACCCCTGCAGAAGAGGGAGGCTGCATCATGGCGTCTGCAACTGGGTGAGTTTGCCTTACAGGGTCTCACGAAGAAATGCAGAGGGCTTTGTTACAAGAGCCTTGGTGCATTAAGAGCTAGAAATGCAGTCTGAAGGTGGGTCTTTTGCTGCCTGTTAAAGCCATTGTGTTTACAGAGAAAATCCTGCTGGGCAAACCCTGGCTTGTGTATCAGTAGCAATTTGCTAAATTCCCAGTGAACTTATTTCTGCCTGAGACTGGCCTTAGGTAGCGTAGGGACCTGGCAGCGTTTAGAAGTGGAGCTCTAAACTGTCTGCTAAAAAGAAAAATTTTCCTGTCTTCTGTCTTGAGAGACAGTCTCAGGACCCATCTAACTGCTCCTCTCTGAGCTTGTGCTTCCAGCTGTGTCCTACCAAATTATCCATCACTTCAGAGCAAGTTCAATGCATATACAGACACATTCTGCAAAAACTGGACCTCCTGTTGCCAGCAAGTGCAGAAAAACATGGGGTGACCAGAATGTGTGTGACCTTGGCATGTAGAGGTTTCATTTCTGTGTTGCACACGAGATGCATAGATACTTGATGGGGTTTCTAGAGCATTTTGTGCAAAAGCTATGTGCATTATAAGGTGGTAATGAGACGAGAAAGGATTGCTTCAGAAAAGAAGTGTTTTTTATTAAAAAGCATAGTGAAAGAGCTATATTTCTAAGTCAGAAGACATGAAAAGGGATTGACTGCTTGTTGTCTTACGGATACTGCTTGGCTTCAGAAAGCCACAGAAAGCCTGTGTTTAAAAGGGAAGAAATAGCTGGCTTTGAGAGAAAGGGGAACCGAGAGTGACTCTGGAAGTCCACGGGCATTCTAGAGCTCAATTTGGATGAGGAACCACAACAGCTTCTATATTTCAGTCACGTAAAAATGTCAGACAAACTCATTCATGTAAAGCTGCATTCTCTGTTTCCTCAAGCCTTCCTCCTTGGGGTTTAGCAGTTTATAACAAAATTTTCCTCATAGATCTTCTTTCACATGCGTGATTTCCTCTAAATAAGGACAAACATTTAGGTGAGAAGTGAAAACATAGTGGCATGGAAGTAAAACACACAACATGAATGCAGCCATACAAAGTCATTTATAGAGTGTGTAAGTTCCGGCATTGTAGCAACAGAAATTAATAATTCACAGAACAAAAATATTTCATATCCTTTGCAATGAGGCAGTAGATAGGAAAAAGGAATTATTATTTTTAGCAGTGAGATTCACAAGTAGTTATTCACGGTCTGGGTGCTGGCTTCTCAGGCTTCTTCAAGCAGTTAGGAATAAGCCACAGCTTCAGTATTGAGCAGGTAAGGACTTCTCAGTTATCAAAGCTGAATCTAACTCAACTCATTTTATTTCATTAAAGTTTAATTTTTAAGGCCATTATATTACTTGACAGTCTTGCAGTGCAATCCCACTTTATCTCCAAATGCAATCCAAATGGATCTGATTTTGAACAGGCACACAAAATTATGATCCACTTGAACACAATTTCAGAGACTTCAGAGAGAGACCTGTGTCCTTTGTCACTTGTCAGGATTTGCACGTGCTCATTTTTGTCCTCTAAACCATTGCCCAGATCCATCTTGATGTTTTTCTACACTGTCCATTTTCAGGCACCCTTTCCCCAGGGTGTTCAACCAGTGCAACAGAAAAGAGCTGGAGAAGTATCTGCAGTCTGGTGGAGGGATGTGTCTCTCCAATATGCCAGATACCAAAAAAATGTATGGGGGGAAGAAATGTGGAAATGGCTACTTGGAAGAAGGGGAGGAGTGTGACTGTGGAGATGTGGAGGTAACAATTTTTCAGATCTAACCATTTGGGATTTAGTGGGACACAATGATTGCATTATGTATTTTGCAAATACATTGATGTGATAAGTAAGCAGCTTTTGTTTGTGCAGGAGATATGCAGACCTTCCCTGTATGTAAATGTATATACAGTGTAAATCAAGGTTCTAAAGTATCATTCACAGTGTGTAGTACAGTGCATCCCAGAATTCAGGGATGGTGTAATCTATGGCTGAACAGAGGTGATGAAAACTTCATTTAAAAAAGAAGAGTGATCTTAGATGTTGCATTTCCATATATAAATTCACTTTACAGCTCTATTCTTGATTAGGATGGAACTTCTTTTAGCATTGCATCTCACTTCTCCAAATTTATACTTTGACTAATAAGACAAAAAGGAGCTGGAATAAGCAGCCCAGACTCACCAGAATTAACAAGCACACCCTATAGTATCCAGTCAGTCCAACAGAGGATACAATTATGCATTAATTCAGCACATGCTGGGTATTATGAACATACTGAGGAAGGAAGGCTGTTAAGTTTGTTTGTGTGTAATTCATCAACAGATTAGTGTTAGCCTTACACTTCGAAGCTCTGGCACGTTTGTCTTGAGCATCTGCCTTTTAAACTCTTCTGCATCTTGCCATCTTCCAGGAATGCAATAACCCCTGCTGCGAGGCCAGCACCTGCTCCCTGAAGCTGGGTGCAGAATGTGCCCATGGCAGCTGCTGTCATCAGTGCAAGGTGGGTTCTCTGGCCTTTCCAAGTGGGCAGAGGGAGTAACAGTGGTGCAAGTGTGATGCTGAAAAATGGAGGGGAAAAGAGAGCAAATATAGCCAAACATGGAGTTCAGCTCCCCACCTGCAGGCAACATGGTCTGATTTTTAGCTACAACAGCTATTAGTGCAGTGAAACTAGTGGGGTCTTTTTTTTCTATCTGATTAATTGAATTGATTCCTGTGATAATTTAAGATGAGCTGTGAATGCTGCTGGAATGAAGTCACACTGCCTCTCTCAAACCCTTGGGGATCGAATGAATCAGAATGAATATTTCTCTCCTTTGGCACTAGAAGTCTAGACAGAGCTCTTAGAGCAAATACTTCCTCTAGGGGTTAGGCTGGATGCTATCTTTACTCCAAACTCTTATTTTGGGATGCAGCTGAATTCCTTTAAGCCAGGTGCTTGCTGAAGAAACATTAGCAAAGAGGATTGTGTACTTATGACCACTATCATTTTAGTTCTCAGCTTTTCTTATAGAGGATGATTAAAATGTCTGTCTAATTTGGGAGCCAAAGAGCTCAAGCTTTGACAACAAATGAACTCGAAACTGAACATAAGCAAACATTTCTCTTAAGCTATTTCTGTGTATTTTGACACATTGACTGTGTGCTCTTACTGACTTACCCTGAACATGTGGAAAATAATTTTCCAGGAATCCATCTGGACTCACTCCTTTCACAAGAGACTTGGTAAAACCTCGTAGATGTAGCTGTGTATGTCTTTCCATTCTTTATGTCCATAGTGGACAGGACAAGAATGAATTGGGCAAACTCATAAGCAAGGGAGACCTAAGTTACTCATTAGGAAAAAGTCTCCAGCAGAAACGACAGGCAAACACTGAAACAAAGTTCCCAAACAGGGAGGGTTCTGAGAACAGATTACACAAAGATGTGTCAGAAATGGTTTAGAGAAATCATATTGTACCCTGGGGTAGAGGGAGGTGGATCAATGTCCCCGTGAGATCTGGCAGTGTTATTTTCTGTGTGTGATCTCATTGCTACCTAGGGAAGGGATCCAGCCATTAATTTGATTCTACACAGCTTGCCTTGTTAATGAAGTTACAGAGTCACTTGGATCACTGCTGACCTCAAAAAAAACTTAAGAGAAGGGGATGGAGACACATACGCAAAGTCTTTCTTACCTACAGGGAGATGTTGTGTGGACATGAAACCACAAATGAGCCAAGCACTAACTCACCTTTTTTTCCTTTTGTATGTTTTTAGCTGATGTCTCCGGGAACTCTCTGCAGGGAAAGAGCAGGACTCTGTGACCTCCCAGAATACTGCACTGGAGAGTCACCGTTTTGTCCCCCCAACTCTTACCAAATTGATGGGGCTGCCTGTGATGGAGGAAGGGCCTATTGCTACAGTGGCATGTGTCTCACCTATCAAGACCAGTGCTTGCAGCTGTGGGGGCCTGGTAAGGGCACTACTTGCAGTGAAATACATTGTCTTTTGAATAGGCAATATTATGTGGCATCCTGATAATATTCCCCCTGTGTAAGGTACCTTCCATACCCCTTATCAGTGGCAAAGTCTGAGGAGCATTTTGTCCTGCCTTGATTGCTTGGAAGAGGCAGCAAAAATTTTTCTGTGCTCAAACAATCCCCAAAAAAGAACAACTGAGTGGTTGGCATGGGATGAAACGGTCTGCCAGGAATCAGCCACGTGAGTCTCTTCCTTGCAGGAGCAAGACCAGCACCAGACGCCTGCTTTGAGAAAGTTAATGCTGCTGGAGACATCTACGGGAACTGTGGGAAAGACATCTACGGCAACTACAGGAAGTGTGAGATGAGGTAGGAAGCAGAATAGCAGCCAGGGGTTGAGCACTGGAGGAGATGTTTTTATATATTACAAAATTATGGGCCAGTTGATAAAACTGATCCATGCCTTGGTTTCACTCCCTCCCTCTGCCCCCTGGGAAACCAGCTGTGTCCTTGTCAGACGTAGAGCCCTTACAACTGCAGCTCTAAGTTTACCCTTTTCCCTGCCTTTTGCGTTTTAAAACTTCTAGTTGATATTTTTTTCAAAGCAGCAGCAGAGGGAATTTTCAAATCTGTAAGTTAACTGTAGCTTTTTAATGGAGTCAAAAACTTCTTAGTCTTACCTCCCTCGGGGAGAGGGAGATGTACCCATCAGTACCCACCAGACTCTGCTGCTTGGGCTGGCTCTTGGGAGGTGCTTGCTGTTCTGCCACTGAACAACGACTCAAAACTGCTACTTAAATTTACGGGTAGGGCTGATGCACGCAAAACATTTGTCTAGAAATAATCACTTTGGCCTTTCCTTTGAAACCAGAGATGCTAAATGTGGGAAGATCCAGTGCCAGAGCTCTGCTTCCAAACCCCTGCAACCCAATGCGGTGGCCATAGACACAACTATCCGCACGCAGAGGACGCAGCTGAGGTGCCGAGGGACCCATGTGTACAGATCTGAGAGTGAAGAGAAGGAGATGCTGGATCCTGGCTTGGTGTTAACGGGGACAAAATGTGGGAGCCATCATGTAGGTAGAGTCCTGCCTGTAATGGCCTGGGGGATATTCAGGGTATCACTTTTCCATCCATAAAGTGCATTGTGGTTGTCAAGCCATTTGCTTTTTATGCCTTTCTAGGGGATTTTTACGTTAGTTAGAAAAATAATTTCTTGAAGTCTTCTGAGAAGCAATGGAAGAACACACAGCAAAGACACTACCTTGAGCGCGTGTCAGATGAAGCCCAGGGCCGGTGCTAAATTGGTGGTTGAGGTTTTCTTGCTTAGAGGTGAGACACACCATTAGAAACCAAGATACCTGAGAGCTCCTCCAGAGACTTGCCGCATTGGCATGGCCACGCTATCAACTTTGGAGCTCCCCTTCCTCTCTCTGGTGTGCATTAGCTGGGATTTAGAGTAGTGATTAAATATTTGCTTGTGAACCAGGTTAACTTTATGGCCTGTTCTGCCCAGGGCATTGCTTGTATTGCCAAGGTGTCTGGAACCCTGCAAGTTACAAAATAACCTAATTATGATACATAACCCAAAGAGCTAACACTGACTTTTTGGATCCTTTCTCTGCAGGTTTGCTTTGAGGGACGCTGCCAGAATACATCCATCATTTTTGACTCTGAAAGCTGTAGCAAGAAATGCCATGGTCATGGAGTAGGTGTCTTCCTTTTCATCTCCATTTCAGACTGAGGCCAAATGGGCTGCCATTCACCAGTGGATGGTTTTTCAGCTCAGTTCTGACACCATGCTTAGGTTCACTCTAGATATGGGCTTCTTGATTGCTAGTTTGCACATTCCTTTCATGTTTGATGCATTTTCTGGTCCATGAGTGTACCTTTGATATAGGAGGTCTACAGGAGGGATGTGAATTGCAATGAGTGAAAACCAAGAAGGGGTAATCTTGTAATCTTAGAGAGAAATGTTCTGAGGTCAGTTCAGATTGTATAAAAAGAAATTGGACTTACTGAGGGAAAAACAGTAAAAAGTCCTGTTTAGAACAGTGTTCTGTGTGCCCCCAGGGGATGAAAGGAAAAGGCTGGTGAGAATTTTTTTATACCTTTTGCTGATGTTTCTAGTATAAAACATCAGCATTTCTCCATCCCCATGGCCCAGTTAGGCAATGGTGCAGCAGCATGCGTGTCCCTGAGCAGCTTGGCAGGCCCCATGATGTACCTGACAAGGAGAGGGGCACACCCTGCTCTTTCATTCCCAGGTTGTTTCATTTCTTGTGATCTATGAAGCTGTAGGAAGTGATTGTCAGCTCTTCCAGAGAATCAAATGAAATGCTGTAGTTAGCACAGGACATCCCTAATCAGAGAGATCAGCTCCCCACCCCGGGGCTGCCTAGATGATAAAACAAATAGTAATGGGACAAGCAATAAACCCAAACAATAAGAAACTTTCACTGGATGGAAGGGAAGACTCTAAACTCCCCTTTAGTTTAGAGATAAGAGCAAGAAAAAGCATTTATAAATGTTGCTTTTCTCCTGAATCCAAGTTAGTGGCACTTCAGCTGAAGAACTGTTGTCTTTTGGAGGAAGGGAGAATTTCTGAGGAAATAAAAGGCACTGTCATTCCATGAAAAGAAAATGTTTCCCAGCACTTAACTCGCTATTTATGCCAATGAGAGCTTCTTCCTTAGTGTTTTATCCATCAAGGGCTTACTTTTTATTTTAGCTTGCACATTCTTTAGTAACTGGCCCTAAAGTCTCTGAGTCTTCCCACTCCAGGTCTGCAACAACAACAAGAACTGCCACTGCAACCAGGGGTGGGCCCCCCCATTTTGCAACAAGCAAGGGAGGGGAGGAAGCTTGGACAGTGGTCCCCCCTTGCCTGAAGGTGAGTGGGACCAACTCTACAATGGTGGCACTTCAGAAGGATTTGAGTTAGATTGGGAGCGGAGAGTTTTGCATTTAACTAACTCTACTTTCTTACCTTCAGGTCCTTCAGCGGTTGTGATAACTCTTGCAGTTCTGGCTCCCATCCTCCTTCTCATTGGAATTATGTTTTTATTCTATTATTTGAAATGCTGGAATAAATTTTCTATCTGTTCTCTAAAGAAGACCCCTCAGTTCAGGTAAATTGCCAGTGCCTTTTCTGCTTGCGTCCACCCCCTTTCAGTGTCAGGACAGAAGAGAAATTGCAAAGGCTGTGAGGAATATGCCTGTTTGGGTTTTTTGATGTAGTCAGTGCTGCTCATTTTTTTACCTTTGGTTAAAATATAATGGAAAATATAGCAAAGAAGGACAAAATGTGTCGATGAAATAACATTTATTCTTTTCTTTCTCTCATTGTCAGCAACACCTCTGGAAATGGGCATACAAACCCTGCCTTCAAATTGAAAACCCCCCAGGAGCAGAGGAAGGTAGGGACAAGGTCACCTTCCACCCCCTGGGGAGACAGGCAACTGCCCTAAGAAGTGGGATGTGGTTCACTCTCATACTGCAGTTAGGGACTGGTTTTATCAAAGGATGGGAAAAACAGACAGACATCACCCATGGCTGAAAGTCGTGGGAGCTGAATGGAGTATCTATTTCTAGCAGTTTCCTTAAAGGTAGGAGCTGGCATTTGACCAGGTCTGTGTGGCAACTTGTCTCTCCTGGTAGATCCTCTTCTGTCACACTCCCCTTTCAAAACTGTAGAAACTGGGAACTCTGGGTTTATTTGCAAGCATCACTTACAGCACTAGTGCCTGAGTTACTCTGTTCTCTTGATTCCCGTTTCTGCCTGATGATCCCAAATTGTCCCAGTCTATCTAACCAATGTCTGATAGACATATATAACACATGCTGGTGTTGCAGGTGGTATTTTCTCCTGTATGGCTCATAGACCTCATGTAAATCCTCAAATGTGTAGCAGAGAGTAAAAAAAGGTGGTTCGGAGTGAAAATACCTAACTCTGGGGACTTGTGGGTCTTCTGCACAGGTTATTGCCTTCCCTGAAATCCCATCAAAACCTCCTCCCCAGCAATGTCCATGGCTCGGAATAAACACAGAGCAGCCATCCACCTTCTCCACTGGCTACAGCCGCAGCATGGGGCAGCCTGCTGGGCCAGCACTGCCGGCACCGGGGAAGGTCCTTGCCCAGCGGACACCCCCGAGTAGGCCAGCGCCTCCTGCTCCCAGACCCCCCACCTCTCAGGTATGGACTCATGCCTCTCTCCTGCAGATGCAGTCTGGTGGGAGGTTGTTCCAGGTGAGGCTGGTGAGGCCTCTCCAACCCTGGGGGGGGTGTAGGAGTCCCCGTGCTCAGTAATGCTTGCTCCATCTCCCCACAGGACCATTACTGGTGGTCCTCCTTGCTTTGTCGTGTAGCTGACAATGGCTTTGCTGAAGCAAAGGGCTCAGTTACAGGGGACAGCAGGAGCCTGGCTCCCGGGCTGTCTCTGAAGGATATAGAGGAAAACAAACCCAAAATATTTTAGTGAATGTGATGTGTTTCTAGCTCCATTGTTCCTGTGAACAGCCGGCACTTCTGCAGGAAAGAAAACTAAAACAAAAGCAGGAAGCTGACTGTAGTCAATGAGGAATAGGTGTCCTTCCCAGCTGGCTGTTGACAAGTTACCCACAACCTCCATTGTGTTCCCCTCTCTAACACATGCAGTCTCTTTATCTCAGTCGGGTAGAGCACTTTTCCTAGGATTTCCAGAAGAAACTTTGCTATTTCTGGGTTGGAGATGAGCTACAAGACATGGAGGGTACAGGGGAATAATTAATTTCCGTGTTTACTAATGTCAGTGTTCTTCCTAGACATTTGCAGGATATGCCAGATTTGCTCTCTTGCTATTCCTACGGGAGATCTTTGGACCTGGTGGTCAGTGGGATTTAGCCTGTCTTGTCCTTCCTGCAGTCACGGGACAAGGTCCTTAGAGAGCAGTAGATCCCCAAGCATCGGCTGATGTATCCGTCGAGCTTTGTGTTTCTGCACACTCTAAGAGCAGTGTGGGGGTTTTGGGTGCCGTCCAGGTTGTGAGTGCAGCTGTGTTTATTAAATCAATGCCTGTAAGCCAGAAACTTAGCACAGAGCCTAAGCAACAGCAGGCAGTTAGCTCTGGTGTGGGTAACTTCTCCCCAGGGGTTTGCTTTACTCTGAAACTCATCAGACGAGTGGAAAATACAATGCTCTGAGTATCCTATGAGGGACAGCTGTGTGCACAAACAAAGGAGTAACTGGTTGTAGGAGGGCTCAGGGCTGCGTGTGTTTGTATGGGCACACCTATGTACATGTATATAGGGTTTAGAGACATTGTATAGGAAATCATATAGTGAGTGCCTGTGTACGAAACTTGCTTCCAACCTTACATGCATCACCAATATGGCTCATTAAAAGGATCTGGAACATAGCTTCCTTATTAATTGCAAAATTCAAGGCATAACATTTCTGGATCCTCTAGTATCCATAATATAACATGCTTCCAGCCCACAGCTCCATTTAGGGGCAGAGCAAGGCAACCCTGTTACCCTGTTTGGGTTTGCTCAGGTTGAGGCCATCTGGTCTTCATGATACTTAGGAGGTAAAAATCCTCATCCACATTGGCTAATCACCTGTGTAGCCACAGCAGCAGCTCCTTGCACTCCTTCCTTGCTTTAGAGAGGGGGAGATTTTTGCAAGCAAAGTCTTACCTGTGTCACTTCAGTCCTTTGTGATGGGGACTCCTGCCCAGTCTGTAAGGTTTCTCCTGTTCTTTCATCATGTGGCTATTAGATTTTAATATCCCTGGGGCTAACTCCAAACCAGAGACATTGAGATGTGCAGCTGCATACCCAGTCTGCTGTCTCAGACCTATAAAGTAGAAAAAAATCCCAAGGGGTCCAATGGACTTATGGCCATATGTGGAAATCCAGGCCATGTAAAGCAAATATAAATATTATCTCTGTTTTCAGGCTAGGCATCTGTCCAGACTGAGAATTCAAAACTGTTTCTTTCTTGCATAGGATATTTCTAGGCCACAGCCGCCCCAAAGAGCTTTGCCAGCTAATCCCATCCCAGCCAGAGCCAGAGGCTGGCCGGGGACCAGCCCTGCCATCCCGCTGCCTCCTGCGCACCCCAGAACCCCAGGACAGCTCCAGCCTGAGGTGGAGGTAGGCACTGAGCGTGGTGATGGGATGTACAGCAGAGTTCCCACACCACCAGGGAGGAACAGTTCTCTGAAGGGGTAACCTTGCTATCATACTGCAAAACACCTTCATGCTCAGCCCCGGCGGGTGGCAACGGAGCCTGCTGGGTTGGTTGACTGTATTGCAGGGGTCTTTGTTTTTACTTGTTCCATGTTAAGCATTTACTGGGTTAAGCAAAACAGTTAATTTGATCCCACGCATCCCTGAGAACTTCCTCAGATAAGACATTTGTGTGAGTGGGGCTGAGCAATGTGAGGGTAAAGGTGTGTGTGACCCAGAATGGTCAGTGAAGAGCAGAAAAACAGGAAGATCCATACAAGGCTTGAGGACCCCAGTAAGGAACAGGAATTCGCTTCAGCCATGGCTAAGGAGATGCTTTCTCTGCAGGGAGTGTTTCCCAACATTGTCCTTAATAAGGATGGTTAATAAGGGACTTTCAGCCACTGTTCTCAGCTCCCTGCAAACTGGACCCCTTAACACAAAACAGCTCCACCCTACATAGTGCAGGTGCTGTCTCCAGCCTGCAATGTACTTGAGATGAGATGTGAAAAATGGAGAAAACTGCATGAACTTCACTGTGTTCCCAACTTCCTATGTGATGCACGAGGGTGTGAGTGCATGTGAATGGAGACAGGCTTCCCCTGGCCAGTTGTGACAGTAGCTCTGGGGGAGGGAGAGGGCAGTGTTTGCTCTTTCATTAGTGCTCACTCCTCCCTCTTTTCCCCATTTTCCATCTCACCCAGAGTACTGGTGTCGGGACATCAAGAGCAGTCTTGAAAGTGGGACAGCCGGGCTCCTCTGGGCACTCATGAAGCAGTCTGTTCCTGGCCTGTTTGACCTTCACTGGGGACTGGATGGCCTTCATCACCCAGAAAACCATTCATGGCCACAGACACTGTCTCGGTTCCTCTCCTTCAACCCCACCTGTTACCTACGAGACTCAAGAAGCTGCAGTCAGGCTTGGCAGGAGTGCACCCAGGAGCTGCACCAGTACATTGCCAACCGGTACATGCACAAAAGGCTCTCTGCCTTTTCCATTTAGTATGCGGTATTTAAATATTATTGTGCAATATCCAGTGCAGGGATGGGGTATTGAGGGGTTCATGTGTTTTTAATCAGTTATTTAAGTGTTACCAGGGAGAAAAGGCTGTGAGTGCAGGTGCTGGCCCTGATGGGTTTTCATGCAAGACCCAGCCCTGTTGGTTTCCTCAGCCCTTCCACACAGCTTCAGGAGCATACATTGGTGCTATACAGAAACCACTGCCTTTTGAGAGAGCAGAAAGCAGTTGTTGATAACTTTCTGCAGCTTATTCTCAGTTTACAGTGGATGGGAAAGTGAGGCCACAACAGGGAGCAAAACACAGAAATATTCCTGGTTAAAATGATTTTTGGGTTCCTGTGGATTTTGATGAGCTTTAATAGAGCAGATTATTTTCCCCATATAACCATTTTCAGCAAGAGCATTGCAACCTGTCTGCCCTCCAGCACTTGCTTGTTGTGCCTCAGTGCTGTAAGACTCAACAGCATCCCCAGTGTGGCCTGTGCACTATCATCTGTGTCACTGGAACACAGTCAAGGTACGACAGGGAAACTCTGGCTGAGAGAGAGAGCAAACATCCAGAAGGAAGCTTAACAAAAGCCAGTGCTGAAACCTCCTCTCCAGCATACGGTACTGTAGATAATCTGTAGACACTTTTGCATGTGTCTCCTCGGGCTTCAGTCTGTGCTGAGCAGTAACTCAGCATGGGCTCTCTGCTCCCCATGCCAGTGAGAAACTCACCTTAAAATTGCCCAGGTGGTAAAACCTCAGAAATACTAATGCAACACATGGTGCTTTTGTAGGGCAGCTCACTTACTCCCGGTTCTTTCTCCAGGACATGGATGGAGAGAATTGTCCATGTGCACTTTAAGCAGCTGATGGTTCTGACCCTGAGAACCCTCCCTGATGAATTTATGTTTTGGGGGTTTTTTTCCCTCCTAATAGTTTGGGCTTTTGTATGTATTTTTTTCCTCAGGACTTAAAATTAAGACCTTTTGTTATGCCAATTTTTTTTTTTTTTCTTTTTCCTTGAACTTATTTCCTAGGAGAACACAGGGAATTCTGGAGCTATGGTTACAACAACAATTCTGTTGTGTCTGATTTATTATGGCAAATCCTCAGTGTGATTGCTGCTGCACATGTGAGAAACTGTATTTTTGGCATAAAGAAAAAAAAAAAGCCTTGTCTGATAGTTCACTTTCCCTAAACTTGACTAACCCTGAGCACTCATTAAATTTGTAGTTATATGTAACAGTGTATCTGTAGGATGACTTAAACCAGACTATTTTTTGTAACTTCACTACCTCTTTCTCCACAAGGAAACAGTACACAGGGTGCATCTTGAATTTCTGGTTGATTATTCCTTACCTTGATCATTTTGGACCTTTTCATACCTTCTGTATGCCTGGAAAACAAACCAACCTAAAATACTTCCCTCTGAAATAAGGGAATGCAAGTGAAAGACATTAGCTTTCTAATCTTTATATGTCTTTTTCTATGGTTGGATTATATTACATATAAACAACGCCTATTCAAATGACCCACAGATTTGTTGTTTCATGGTGTGCAGGTGATCTGGCTATGTAATGGCTTGTTTACTGCTCACAGGTGGAGCAGTACATTGAGCACATACTGTACATAGGCTGTAGACATACAGATTTAACCATGAGAACCTGATCTTTTATCTGAGCCCTTGCTGAAGACAGCAGCAACCTTCTGCCACAGCCCCTGATCTTTATCAAATGGCCCACAAAAATCACTAAGAATATTTTCACTGTTTCATGTGAACATAGGATCAAGCTTTTAAAATATTCCTCCAGACACACAAAGCTCAGAGGACAACTGGACGTGCCAAGATCCTAATGGAAAACTTTATTGCTGGAATATCATAGTCTCCAAAAGATAGTTTGTATGTGTGCAAGATGAGTGAATAAGAATAGGGGAACTGCAGGAGGAGTAAAAGATGATAAATGTGATTTTTTTTTTTTTTGAAAGAAACTTAGGAGAACATATACCAAAATCTGTCTCACTTTCTCCTGTGTCCATATATTAATGGTTTACAATAATGCTCTCTGTGCATCTATGCAAATACTTGAAGAATGCAACTCATTGTGCCTTTTGCCTAGTTTTAATAAATTTGTCGGTTGTCATTAACAAATATTCTGTAACTGTGTACTATTTTGGTTCAAACCTTCTTTTTATACGTGGCATTTGTCCAGAGATGGCAGGATATCTTCAGGAATGACTTTTATGAGATACAGTGAGAAGGATGCGTCCCGTTTAGTATCTATTTCTAAAATAAAACGCATAAAGCATTACAGCTATTAGGATGCTGGGGAAGGCAGTCTGACCAGTATGGCTCCTATCGTACACTGTGCAGCACCAGTGTGTTCCACAGACCCCTCTGCTATTTGCTTGCCCATTTGCAGTAGGTTGTTAGCTTTGTTACCTGGCTGGCCGAAGGTCACGGGTAAGAAAGCAGAAGCTCATGACTGCCAAACACCCTGGACGAGCAGGAGCTGTGTACATGCTTGGCTAGGGACGAACGTTGATACTATTTGTAGCTACGACCCTAATGCTGATTGGCTCCGATGTTCGCTGTGTAGGGAGCTCCTGAGAACAATAAAGAGATTCTGATTCCGGCTCAGTCGAGATGGGGGTCCGTGTCTCCTCCAGCCAGCACAGGATGCCAGAAACAAGGCTTGAGTGAATTACTTGCATTGCATTCTGCTGCCCAAGGAGGGCGCTGCTGGTTTAGTCTCTGTCCTAGAGCCTGGACTCAGCCCTTCCTTCAGCCTGTTGGGCTTTTACGGCTACACCAATAAGGTCAGAAAAAAAAAAAAAGATTTAAAACTTTGCGATTCATCTGCAAGGGTTTGGGTTATTTTTGTTTTCTTTTTTTTTTTTTAGAAAGAGCCTTTATTTTCCTTTCTACATTTAAAGAAAACAAAAAAAAAGTACTGAAATGTTATTAAAATAAGAGATTGCATATTCCTCTCCCACCAACCCCAAGTTGCTTTGCTCAGCCATGCCCAGACCCAGGTATGATTTGGTCAGCATCTCAGACAGTATTGGTGTGCACCATGGTCCAGGGCTAACCCAGGCAGAGCTGCCGACAGACTGAACCAGCATAAGGCCCAGAAGAACTGGATGCACCTTAGGAAATAACATTTATCCTTATTTCTTAGTGTTGGAAAAGAATTTCATTAAAGATAACAGAGAATTGGAAAGAGAATTGCAAATGGTTATTGATTGGTGTTTTGCTGTGGCAATGTTTCAGGCTGGTTTCAAGCTCACAGAGTATACTGCTCACTCATCTGACCAGCACTGAATTAAAGCTTGAAGGCACTGTGGTCTCTCGTACTAGAAGGTGGGGAGTTGCTGAGGCACATCTATGGTTAGGAAATATGAGGGGTATCTCCTGGTTCGAGGTTTGCTGTGAGCAAATAGGGTCCAAGTCTCTCTGTGCTAGAAGATGTAGCAGCAAGATGGGAGAAACTTTTAACTGCTGTGAAACCATTTTTTTTTCACCTTCCAGCTCAAACTGTTACTTGTGCCATCCCTTCATCCTCACCCTTGATATGCATCCAAGGGGGTTTTGAAGGTGAGCTGTGAGCAAGAGTCCAGGTAACATCCATACTATATTGAGAAAGATAGAGTGGGGTAAGTGGGACCACTCTGGGATAAACTGCCTCCCTACAGCTCTGCAGAGCATCACCCACTTACACCTGTTTAGCTTTTAACACACAGCTCATCCCTCCTTCTAAATTACAACAAGAAAGCTTTTGGGCTTAAATGACAGTAGGGTAGGTCATGGGGTTCAAAGAGTTGGGGGGGGGATCTCTGAGGTCAAGACATTTCCTAAGGAAAAAAAAAATGTTTACAGCCACTTTATCTTTTAGGCTGAGAAGATTTTTGCAGACCCCAAAAAGCCTAGAAGACAGTGGTAGTGTTTTACTCTGTCAGAGCTCCCTGGCCTAAGCAGGGGCTGCCCCTTGCTCAGGTGAGGTCTGGATCAGGCCCAGCAGCTTCACTAACCACATTAAGGAAAATTAAAACCAACAAACAAAAACCCACACAAAACTAATTAACACTGCTGCAGGGAAACTCCTGCACCTCACAAAAAACCAAAAGCTGAAAGAGATTTCTCTGCCACAGTCCTGTAAAAACACTTCATGGCTTAGGTTCTGCCACTGAGCTTGTGCCTATTCCAAAATTCAACACATTTTGCCTGTATTTACCAATATTCTTGTCCTGTATTTGCAGAGCAAGTAATTAAACATGGATGAGCAGAGTCTGAAGAGCAGGCGTGCACCATTCAGTCCTTGTCTCTCACCTCCATTTGAGATACTGGTGTGTATTTTAGACATCATGAAAGTGTCTAGGAAGGAGGAAAAAAAAAAGGGGGGGGGGGGGAAGGGGGGTAGAAAAAGCACTAATCAGTGACTCAATAAGGGCCTGGAAATAAACATATGAATGGTCACCCAGGGGAAGGAGTGCAAGAGTAAACTTTAGCCCTGCCAAGAGTAAGAGATGGGAAGGGGCATGACAGAGGAGCTTTGTTGCAGGAGTATCCTATTTCAAGAGGATTTTCATTTTCACTGGCTGCATGTATTAAATCCCAGTGAGGATTAAACATACCCCTTTGCTGCCACACCGTGACAAAGATCCAATCCAAAAGCCCAGAGAGAGACTTAGCTTGATTCTACCAAGCTTTGGATAAGACACTGTTGGATTTATTTTCTGCTTTTCCTCTTTTAAAATGATCACAAACATCTGGAATATTGACATCAACCCATTCACCCAACCTCCACACCCTCCCATATAACACACTAGGTGGAGACTGTACATACTTTGGGTTTATCCTCTGGGGCAATGCTGGAGTTGTCCACTTCTATCAGAATGTTCTTGTCATCTCGGGTGACTGGCACTTGCTGTCCACACTGAAGGACTTGTGGTAGATTCCCTAAACTGAAGTCCATGTCTTTGAAGGCATGTAGTAAAAACACACCCAAAATGATGGTGAGGAAACCACAAACTGTCCCAATGATGTCAATTACAGTCATGGTGACCCACTCCTTAAAAAGGATGATGGAAGTTGTGATCACGATGGTGGTGAACAGCACGTAGTAGATGGGAAACACCAAAGAAGTGTTGAAAATGTCTAGAGACTTATTGAGATAGTTAATTTGTGTAGTGATGGATGCCACCAGTGTGATGACTAGGATCCACGTCAACGGGTGCTGTAGCACAGGCTGGCCAGCAAAGAAGCCCTTGATAGCAATACCCAGACCTTTGACAGAGGACACGGAGAAGGCACCAATAACGGAGCAGATGGTAAGGTAGACGAGGATGTTGTTCTGACCATAGCGAGGTGCAAGATAGAAGACCAGGAGGAAGCAGACAGCCAAGAGGATCGCAGCATAAGTGAGGAAACCTGGAAGAGGGAGAGAAGTAAGTCAAAACTCAGCAGTGGGTATGGGGAGCAGAATGCACTGCCCAGCCCTGGGAGAGAAAACACGACCTCCTGCCTACCTGGCTCTTTCATCTTAGACAACAGTTCATCAAGAGTGGTGACCTCCTCATCCTCTGGGGCATGTATCACCATCACAGTGCTGCCCACGAGGCTGAGCATACAGCCCAGCTTTCCCAGCAGGTTGAGCTGTTCTCCAAGCAAATATGAAGACAGGATGGCACTGAACAGGACACAAAAATGTCAGCTGGTGCTTAAAAGTCCTTTAAAGAAGGAACATCAGGTAAAATAAGGTAAAGAATGTCTTCATGTAATAGAAGGATACAAATCTGGAGCAAATGTGTTGGATTTCAGTGTGTTAATACACATTCACATTGTGTCTACTGACAGCTGAGCCTGCAAAGATGCAGGTGTGATCTGTAGGTCACAGCTCATGTATCAGCAAGGTGGAGAAATGGTGAATGTTTTAGCACATCCTCAGAAATATTTTTAGGATCTGCTGATTGACTCATGAGCTATTGGGCATTATGAAACCTTCAGTGCCCAAGGGAATTACTTCAAGGGACAGTGTAACAGAGGGTGGAAAACCCTCAACCTAACAACAAAAGAGTTACATTAATTTTAGCTAAATAATCAGAACTATTAAGCCCCAGAGAAACTCTGAAGTTCCTGAGGCTATAGATATATCTGCAAAAATACCAGGTTCTTGTCTATAAAAATTTGGGGCAAGATATCAGAGCTGTTCTAACTCTGTTTGCTTATGCACTTCACAATAACAGTCCTTCAATAAAACCTTCAGTACCTGGAGTCACATACTTTGATATGAATCTCTTTTAAAAAAATCAGTAAATAAATAGAGTTTCAACCCTTTAGACAACTGTCAGAGCACCTTAAAAGCCTAGAAAATAAAAGGAAAACAAAAGACCATTAAAAAGCAAGCCTGATATTTTTGACCCTTCTAGATTTTTAGTACTGTTCACTACAAAAAGAAAACAAAACAATCAACCTTAAATTGGCTAAAAAGCTGGAATAAGGAAGGAACACAGATACTTGCAATAGTTTAACCTGAAGTGCATGTGGCTGCTATTCACACGCAGCATTTCCACAAGGGCATGCTACTGAAATCCCTGTTTTCCAAATGATCCCCCAAAAGGACAACAGCTCTTAGAGCATTTTTTAGAAAACACCAGGACCTTTTCTTTCCTTTAGGCAGAATAAATAATATTAGCATCATTTCAAGTCTTTCAATCTTAAAAAAACCCAACAGACAGACAAAAAAGGCAAATGGCAAACTACAGACAGGTAAATCACCTTATGAGCACACTCAGAGCCCCCAGGGGAGTGACAATAGTTGCAGGAGCGAAGGCATAGGCGGCAAAGTTGGCAGCTTCCCCTCCACCCACTAAACAAACACAAGAACAAAAAAGCACTAGTGAGTTATAGTACACTTTTGGTGTTTTCTCCCGTGGGTTTGCAAACTAGTAAGGTGTCAGTCAGAGCATGGGTTTTATTCTGGGGGCTTCATGCTGCTACTAAACAAGGCCAGATGGGAGGGGAGGGAAATCTCTCTATTATAAATTAATGGAAGCAAAAAGACATCCCTAGAGCCCGGCACACAGGAGAAGGGCTGGGGGTGCCAGGGCTTGGCCCAGTCACAGCAGACCCCTATTAACTCCTCAGCTGCAGCCCAGGCAGGCAGCTGTGCTGTGTCTGGGTGATTAATGAGGGCTGGGAGCTGCTGGGAGGCTGTTTCACACCCACAAAATGTCTCCTTGGGGCTGCGGTGTTGCCTTCTGGCTGAGCTGTCCTTGTCCCTTGAGCAGTGAGTGTTGTGTGCTTGCTTATGGGTTCTTCTCTGGGGGCTGTGCAGCAGGAGCTGCAAAGGCAGAGAGAGGTGGGGGCACCTTGAGCTCTGAGAGCCAGAAAAGACTGCTCTGAAAAACTCCCTGTTGCTCTCTGCACAGCTGTGAATCCTATTTCAGAAAATGCTTTAATGCTACAGCAGGAAAAGAATGATTTAAGGATTGCTCTAAGGCAAAGCAAGTTTTGCTGAAGAAATGAGTTGCTACCAACACCTCATTACCTCTCTCATACTGCAGCGATGACCTTTCCAAGTCCCCAGGCACTCAGGGGAGGCTGTTTGCCCTGTGCCTGGTATATGGACAGACAGCCAGCTGCCTTATTAAGACCTGGCTTTTCATGCTTTTGCTCAGGCAAAACCAAGCTAGCAAGCCCTGCCAGCCCTGTGGGAGGATTGTGAGGGAAGATACTGTGTGGCTTGCTGCCTCCACTCTCCTTGAAGTACCTCTGCTACTGATGGGTGAACTTACAGAAAAAAAGGTTTTAAACCACCTGCTGGGCTCATTGCACACCTGATTCACAGGGACAGACCTGGAAAAGCTGCAAAACCACAGAAACGGCTTCTACTTACTGGTTAACAAGCCAGCCCACCAGAGCCAGTCCTTTAGGTAGCCATGGCCTCCATCTCCTGGGGAAGCAAAGCACACAGGTATGCAAGAATTAACCATGTTTTTCAGAATAAGAGATAAGAAATGTCCCTTAGGAGAAGGACAAACGGCAAGGAGATCAGTGTGCTGAAGAAAATAGCCTTGAAGGACAGACTATGCAGATATGCCATTTTATGTGAAAAACCTCATTGAGTCAAGGCATTAAAAGAATCTGGCACTTGGGACTAGCAATGCAACTACAATAAAATAAGTTGTTTAATCCTGGGTGGCAATGGGAAGAGCACCCACTGTCCCAAAGCTGTAGAGGTTATTGGCCTGGGGTTCAGCCTGCCCTGCTGCAGCCCTCAAAGCTGTGGTTGTCCTCGCTGGTTCATCAGGGTGCATCGGCCCCTAAACCCAACAATAAACACTCCAGCTGAGCTCCCATGGAGCACGTTTCACTTGCCTCTTTCCTTTGGGGTGCTCCTGGAGCAGAGGAATGAAGAATGGCAGGGGCTGCTCTGCGTTACATGTCCACCATCTAAAGGCTTCTCCCTGGGATGCTGACACCTTGTAACCTGCCCGTGGGGAGCCTGCACTGCCCTTTGCATCGCACTGCCTTGCTGTGGAGTCTCGAGCAAGTCTGGGCTCTAAGGTAAGGCACTGAGTTTTTTCAAACCCAGCTGAAGTTGGGGGTTATGGTTATGAAAGATGAAGTGGGGGGGAAACTGGTTGGTTGCTCTGTGCCAGCATGTGGTGCCTTAGCCTGTGTCGCTGTGTGGTCGTGATGAAGGCTTCCTGCGTTGTGTCCCAGAAGCTGTCTGCTTCTTTCGCACGCTATTTCGTATCGTAGCTGTATCACAGGGCCTCGGCCTCAACTGCCAGAAATCCCAGTGTGAACTTTGTGGAATGGTCATCGTGTGACTGTTTCAGATGAAAAATGATTCCTGGAATTGGAACAGTTCAGTAGAAGAAAACATGCATGTTAATGAGGAAGAATGGACATGCCGTGTCAGGAACTAATCCAGCTCTGGTCTTAACCCACAAGCTGTTAAACATAAGGAGCTTGACCCTGCTGGTGATGTGAACCCTGATTTTACTGGGTTAGAGAGAGCCCATGCTTTTGATGTCTGACCTGACCAGAGTGGTCAGTAACAGTGGTGTTTGTCCTGTCTTAGAGAAAAGCGATGAGCTCAGGTAGCAGAGACACTAGCAATGAGAGATTAAGGGGTGAGATGGGGACAAGGGGAATGAAGAGGCAGAGAGGAATTTACTATAACTCAATCTTCTGCTTCCTCAAGTTCACAAATGCTCAAATTCAAATGTTATACTTTGGTATTCCTTAGAAATGGCTGGGTTGATCTGTGTTTTGTTGGGTTGCTTTTGGGTTTTTTGTTTGTTTTTTTCAAGAACTGTCAGCTGCAGTTATCTGTCATTAACCTCTAAATCCTGGTTACACATCCTGAAAAACAGGGAGGAGTTTGCTCTTGTTTTACTTCCCTGGCTATTGTGGGAAGAGTTTATGGAGGGGAGGAGGAGAGATGTGTCTTCCTGCAGTTGAAACAATATTGGTATTTCAGTGTGCAAATACAAGGTGAAGAGTAGACCCGTGTGAGCTCAGCAGTTACATGCAGCCAGTGTAATGGCAGGGGATGGAGATGGGCTTCAGACTGGACTGTGGCTCAGGTGCTATTGGTAGTTTTGCTGCTCATCTGCTGGTTGACTCTGGACACCCACTTCTTCATTCCCTACCTCTGAGACCTCATACAGGGACACAATAAAATAGGGATGGTGATACTGACTTCCTTTGTCAGTTGTTTTAGGAATTGTTCCTAGGCCAGAACTGGGAAGCAGTAGTATTTTAATTATCATTCTCTTGTTTTGTAGTTGTGCAAGTAGGTCATTGGCCAGGTAGGACTTGCACTGCTGTTGAATATTTACAGTGCTGATGGGAGGCACCCAGTTCCACAGTGCAATCCTGCTGGAGGCAGTGCTCCTCCTCCATTTCCCATCCATATATACGTGCACGTAAATACACCTCGCCTGAAGAGCTTGGTGCTAGAGGAAAGTTATCTACACCTTGTTGAGCAACATACCTCAGAAGTATCCTTCCTGAAAACCACAAGCAGAGCTCACATGTGTGCAGTCCTGCATTATACATGTCTCCTGCTACAATTAAAGTACATAGGGCTGCATCCTTGTCTCAGTGGCTTAGTGGCAAAGCTGCCCAGTGTGTAAATAAGAGCAAGACTGAAGTCATGGAGCTGTGCTGTTCTGCTCCAGTCTGTGGCATGGGGATGACTTGCATCTTTGTGCAAAGGGGCCCATTTCAAAGATCTTTCAGCACTCTGCTTCCTCCTGGCCTCACACTTTCCCATGTAGGAGCTGTGATGGGCATGTATTTTTCTTCTGGTGGGTGTGCATTTGATCACATGGTGCATGTGACTTGCTATTTGCTGTGCAAGGTAGGGAAATGCTGCTTTTATCTGAGCCCTTCCCATGCAGGGCTCTCGAAATGAGCTCCTCAGCTCCAGCACAGCACTGCCCTGAGTGTCTCACACAAACACACACGGAGAAAAGGTCTGTCTTACATTGCTGGTGTAAGGCTGACATGTACCCAGATGTGTTCCCAAGCCATAGGAGTACTGGAGTCTGGATAATACATGTTGTTCTGGGAACAGGGGGATGTCCTTCCTCCTGCCCTTCACAAAAGACTTACCTGCCCTGGTGCCTCCCTTCTCCACCAGCCGTAGCAACCCCTTTTTCTTGAGGATGACGCTGCTTCCGATGAGGAAGCTGGAGAAGACAGCCAAGCCCAGCCCAATGTAGAATCCATAATTACTTTCCAGCTGAGTTACCCAGGAGTTATCTGCAGTCCCATTGTCCTGGACAGCGTCAGCTGGGTCGGCATTGCCAATCACCTGGCATACAACTCGGTGGGAAAGGCATGAAACGGTGACCAGAGAACCTGTGAGACCAACACGGAGATAAAACAGCAGATTACTGATGGGACTGTCAACAGTGCCTCTACTGCTCTTTGGACTCATTCAGATGTCCCTCTGAACAGCCACCCGTGCTGTCACCTCAAAAGCGCATACCCACTAGCTCTCAAAAACTCAGAACACCTCTTCTCACATGTGACTATAGCAAGCTGTTGAGTGACAGATTTATGGAGTTCAATTCAAGCAGCTCATTGACACTGAATGTGTCTGCCAGTCTACATGCTCAACTTGAAGGTCAAAAGGACTGTTATAATAAAGTAATTAGAATTTACAAATATCTATGCCAGTCTCTCCACCAAACTCCAATGCTGTGATTTTGAGCTATGCCTTATCAACACTCAACCTTGTTGATTCAAATGCTGTGGTTCTTTTCAGCAAACTAATCCTTGCATTTGTCAGCTTGTCTGCCCATTACAGCTTTGGGTTTAATGTGGAGTGATGCCAGTAACTGCATCTGTTGCAGCTCTGTGTACCAAGTGGTGCCATAGGATTGTTTATAAGATGACGGGCACATCCTGAACCAAAGTTTATCTTTATGTTACCTTTACTGTCTAATTTACCTATTTGCAGAGTGCCCGAGTACTTGTAAAGCATGGCAAGTCCTGCCAGCACGGAAGGACTGAAAGCAGACACTGTTTTCTGCTGTTAACATCAAAAGCACTAAGCTTCTGTGTCTCTTGCCTAGGTGTGTTTCTGTGTGTGGGTGGGAAAATTGCTGAGTTTCTTCCTATCCTCACAGTCCTACCACACCCAGCACATCTTTCTACTGCAATCTTTACTCAGAGGGTAGTAAAGACAGTGTGACTGAAACTGTGGGAAATGGAACAGACAGACAGACTGTCACACAAGTCCCTTTGTGGTAAAAGACTAACTTTCTGCCTGAACTCACACAGGAATTATGGAGCAAATATTTGTGTCTCTGCAGGCAGAGGTATGCAATGGTGAAATAGTTCATGGTGCTGCTGGCAGCCTGGGCATGGGTCCCACCTTTTAACTGGACCAAGAGACTGGCTCAGATCCTCTGCAGCTGCACCTTGCATTCCCTGCTGAGCATTTGGAACTGAATTCAAACTTTTTCTAATAGAAAAAAAAAAATCCAGTAATTTTTATAGATGAGTTTCTAAAGGTTGCTTAATAGGTTAAATTTACAATGGCAAAACAGCCTTGATGTGGGAATATTTCCTGTGGAACAGGGGGTACACCTTGCCTTCTCAGCTGGGTAAAAGTCTCTGCGATGTGCTAGGGGGCACAAGCACAAGGCAGTGGAATGGGGTGACTGCCAACTAGACAGGATATTATTTTTTCCCTTTAAAGATTATCCGATTTTCTCTGTGAGGCTGGCACAGTGCCGTGCTGGCCGCTGGCAGAGCAGGCTGTGTGTGACTTGCAGATAAAGGGAGTTTTCCCCTTCCTATAGAGACCTCAAAAAAAGGGAAGAGAAACCCCAACCCAGAAGAGCAGAGCGGCGACAGAGCCGGGCGAGGGTACGGCGGGGAGCCGGGGCTGCCACCCGCCCTCCTCGGGAACCCTCCCGCCGCTCCCCGCGGGGCCGGGGCGAGAAGGGCCGTGCCCTGGGGCTTGTCCCGCTCCCCCCACGCCGCCGGGGCCGGGGTGCACCCACCGTTGCTGCAGCTGCTGTTGGGCTCCATCTCCGTCCTCCGCACGGCTCAGAGCATCCCGGCGCCCAGGGCAGGAGCCGCGGCTGGCGGGCCGGGGCCGGGCTGCGCACACACCTGCCTGCCCGGCTCCTCCTCCGGGACGGGCCCGGCCCGGCGCTGGGCTCGCTGCAGCCGCAGCAGCTGCCCCTGCGAGCCTCGGACGCTCCCCGGGGCGAGCCGCTTCCCCCTGCGCGACAGCCCCGGCCGCAGAGCCCCATTGCTGCCCCGGTCCCGGCTGCAGAGCCCCATTGCTGCCCCGGTCCCGCGTCCTGCTCAGCGGCCTGAGGAGGAGAGCAAGAGGGTTTGGTGGGTTCAGCAGCCTTTGCACGGCTCCGGGACGAGGATCCCCCGGGTCAGCCCTGACGGGGGTTTCTCTTGTGCGGTGGTTTTCCGTCGTGCGGGTGCTGTGGGAGCGGGGGCTGCGCTGGTGTGCGAGCCCAGTTGCGGGGGCTGAGCTGCGGGTCCCTGGGCACACGTGGAGTGGGTGGCACACCCTGCAAAGCTGTGGACTTGATACCTGTGCAGAGTACGGTGGAACAGACATTAAAATAAGAGAACTGAAATACTGAATGGTGTTTGTGCTCCTGTGCTTTTTACTATAGAGTCTGTAACTGCAGCGTGTATAGCAAGGAAACGTTTCGGAAAGTGTCTTGCTGCTTCAAGCATTCGTGTTTATTATCCTCCGTTTGGCGCTAGGGCTGTGTGCAGCAGGTCGTAGGACTGAAGGATAGGGTTGAGGGGTCGAGAAACACATAGGTGTCTAGGGAAAGTGGGTATGTGCTAATGAAAGTGTGGAGTGTGGGGTTCCTCGTATCATGTACCTACTGAGCAAAAGCATGCTCCCTGATGAAGGTTATGCCAATTTTCCCCACTTCCCTAATGATTTTTCTTGACTTTTGAATTGTAGCAGGAAAGGCTCATCTCCTGGCAAAGATGTATTTGAAAAAAAAATATCAACAAAAGACAAGTGTGTAATCACAAGGGCACTCTTGTGCTCTGAAGTGTTGTGTAGCACAAGATTGGAAGTCCAGGACACAATTTTGCCTTCAGCAGCTGTGATTTAAAACTTAACTGCCTCCATACTGAACCCCAGCCCTGAGAAAGGCAGCTCCTGCCCATGGGCTCCTCTATCACTTCGATTGATTTTATACCCTATTATTCTGCGACTGTTTAGTTGACAGGCCTCATCATGGCCATGTGGTTCAGCCCGTACTGTGGATTGGGGGCTGTAATTCCTGCAGTCAACCTCTCTGTCCCACTGCCGCTGAAGCCGCTCTTACTGATATTAGTGTGTCAGTGTTTTGGAGTGTGTTGCACACCCATGTGCTTTGCCTTTATTCCCACCTTCCTCTGTTGATGTCCTCCCTTCCTGTGTTTGTGCACGGTGAACATGAGCACACAGAAACCTGCTGCTGGTACAAAAGCCCTTTCATTGCAGCAGGAGCTATTAGCCAGATATCACAGTAGGTCAACAGAGATAAGTAAAACCAACAGTAAATCCCATAGCTTTCCTTCAACAAGCCTACATTTATATGTAGAAATTATATTTATCCTAAGGCAGTATAAAGATGTAAGATCTGTGGGATCTGAACATGTTGTAAATTTTTTTCTTTTTCCCCCCATAAAATGTATATCCTGTAACTGCAGAAATTGTCCTTAGACAATCAAGCTGCAGCATTGCTAGCACTACGTGGCTTCTTCACTCAGCGCCTGATCCTATCTCTGTCCAATTGTTTTTTTCCAGCGAATGAAATGTTCCAGTCTTTTGTGAGCCGTTTGGTTTCAATTGGGTCTGTTCATCAGTCACAGACCTGCAGGTCATTGCCTGGGAGAGACTGTCCCAGTCAATCCCATGTCCTCGCCTCTATCACAGGAGCACTTGATAATCAATCCAAATTGTGTGGCAAGGGGTTTTGATGTAGGAAATGAAATGTGTGTTAATTTATCCGTCATCTGGGAGCAACTTCTGCTGCTGTTATATAGTGCACAGGCAAAAGGCGCCCTGGGCAAGACAATGATGGCAGGATTTGGCCATATTTAGTACATTTACTCGCTGATGCTGGTTAAGAGCTATTCACGCAGTCTGTGAATTGCAGAAACCACGGTGATGGTGGAGTGGGACAAGTGTTTGCAGTGCAGAGTGCCTGTGGGAATTCGTGTGCCTTGGTCCCCTCGCAGGCTGCTCTGACTGCTCACTCTGGTGCTTAGAGCTACTGTGGGGCTCTCCTTTTTTCTGGACCTTCTCCAACACCCCGAGGTTTTGCTTGTAGCTTGGGAATCCCAATGGTGATGTGGTTATTGGCAGTTAAACTGCATCTAAAATAATTTCCAAGCTTTTGTGGGTGAGCATTGTTGATATCCGTGCAGAGCGCAGTTGCACGCAAAGAGGTGTCAGGGAGGGAGCAAATATTTATGGAAGGGATCTGGGTTAAAATAATCCTTTTGGTCATGGTACAACCTCCTAAATTACCAGCACAGCAGAGGGGGTGGTGCAGTCAAAAGCACTTTTCCCTGTCAGCTTGATTTCCTAAAGGAAAAGGCTAATGTGACCATGTACATGTGACTTTGTGTACTCCCCTTCATCCCCAAACATATTTAACCCCATGGGCCATGTTTGTCAGGTTTGACAAGGGGTGAGATCTCCAAGAGCAACTGTTCTCAGTTCTGGGAATAGAGGAAGAGGCCCCAGAAGGGAGGGAACACTGCGGAGTGAGCTGACTATAGATGTCAGGGAAGGAGCGTGCCTAGTTGCCACCACTGTGGGGGAAGCTTCCGTCAGATCTTGCAATCAACCATGGGACACAAGTGTGTCACGTATTTCTTTTTCTCTAGTGCAGGTGCTGTGGGGGTGTGGTATATAAAATCATGAAGTTACAGGGGTTGTGTCTGATGGATTTAGCAAGGCTGTGTATGGCAATATGGGAGTTAAAAGACAGGTAGAATTGGAGTGGAACTGCCTTCTATGCTTAGTCAAGGACAAGTTGAGACTGATAACAGTAAAACAGGGATGCAACCCATGCTGCTTTTATTGCTTCATATCCTCATTGTAATGGGAAAGCTGTAATTAAGGGAATTCGGCTCCCAGCTATGACCTCACTGGTTGATACTCACATCAGATATTTCCTTAAAAATAACTCATCACAAATCAGGGAGTCTTCCTCAGCAGCTCATCTTCTAACAATGTAGTTCCTCCTGAAATACTGGTTTCCGGGCCAAAAAACTTGACTGGAATCCAGGGGGTAGAGCAAGACAGCTTTGCATGCAAATAACCTCCTCAGCAACATCAAAAGGCTTTTCTCTCTCCTGCTCTTTTCTGTTTATCTCTTCTGGTCTGCAAAAAGTGATGGAAAAATACTGGCTATCAATTGTCCTTTGTTACGAGTAATGGTGGAAGTATCCTGCTAGCAGATGATGGAAACTTTTGCTCTTGGGTGTTTGCTGGGCATGATTCCTGTGGGAACATGGAGAACAGAGCTGCAATATCTTGCTATGATTTTGTATAGTTTGAGGGCTCCAAGGAGCTGTTTGCTACTTCAAAGAGAGGGTAAATCCTTCTCTTTCTGACAGTGACTTGATTGTGTAGAGGTTAAGGGAATTGTCTGGTGTTGATGATTGCAGTGCTACATGAAAGGATGCTCAAAGCTTGAAAGACTGGACTTTGTTGAGCAGACAGCTTTTAATTCAGCCTATCTTAAGGTAACCATGTCTGCAGTGGCTGAAGCTGTTATTTCGTGCTGCAGGAGTTTAAACAACACTAACACTGGGAGTTCCCAAACTCATGCACCCATGGTGGATTCCCACACTTGATGTATTGTTTTCCTTGTGCCAGTGCACATACCTGTGGGACTGTGCTGTGTGGTCCAGGGTCATTAGCCCATAAAACACATCCCAACTCGTTTCTCCCAGGGTTGTTAAGCTGTTATTTTTTTATGCAGACCAGTGATCCAGGTCACTGTGGCTCCATAAACCATGTATATTGGCAGAACAGGAGTGGTGGGTTGGTGATGGGTAGGAGGTGAATGTTCAGCAGGCATTGGAGGCCTTATGGCATCAGGGCATCAGTGTGTGCCAGTGAAGAAACATGTAACCAGCAGACAGTTTGTTTGCAGACCTCTTATCTGTCAGGTGTTTGCATCAGAACTCTAAATCAAGCAAAACTAGATGTGAAAGGCACTCTTGGCTTGCAGAAGGGGTCACAGAAAGGGTCATTTTGTTAGGCTTTTAAAAGAATAAAACAGTCATTAATGAATTGTTCTTCACATTGGTGAAGTGCCTTTAATCTGAAGATGTAAACATAGTTAGAAACATTAGGGAGAAGAAAGATGTGGACCTATATCTTTGAAGGTTTGGCTGTCCAAAATTCAGTCTTGGACCCTGATACTCAAAGCAAATATTGCTTCTGGCTGCAGGTGAGGCCATGCAGCCTGTGAGCTCTCAGCACTTCCTAGGGCTGGCGTTAGTACTGGGGTGTCCATGAGACAGCAGCTAAAATTGGTTTAAAAAAACCCAAAAGTGTGTGTGTGGGAACCTTTACTGGGGAAAGGGTGAAAACCAAATAACCTGCATAGTAATAGTGGCTGAGTCAGGAAGAAAGTCCTGCCCTTCTCTCTGTCATTCCCTGCTGCAGAACCATGTCAAAATCAACAGGCATTGGGCAACTTTCAACCACAGGCAAACAGTCCTTGCCAGCAGCATGCTACACACAAAGCTGCAGGCACTTTGTGTTCTGTGACTTACAGCACATCATGAAGATCAACAGAGCTTTCTGGTAATGGTCTAAAGTTCGTGCACATTTTTTTTTTGTGAAGATTCATTGCATTTTTACTCCTCTTAAGCTAGAAAGCTGTTCCCATGAGGAAAACTTGGGAAGAAGCTATGAAAGGGAATATCAGCTACGGTATGTTGTCTACAGCTGACAAAGCGTGGGTGCTCCCACTCCCATGGATCCATGTCACTTGTTTCACTCTCATTCTTCAGCTCCCAGGTCTTTTCTCCTCAGTTCCCACTGCTCCTTCTACAGTCAATAACCACAGCTGCTCCTTGGATGCTGTTAACACAAATCTAAGAATAGTTTCAAATGGAAATTTGGAAAAAAAATAGCAAGGAGAGTCTCCTAGAATAAAAAGGCCCCATCTGAATTGACAAGGCTGTGTTCATGAGAGAAAATTAGCTTAGTAGGGCCTGTCAAACTCTATTAAAAATAATTATATAATTTTCCCTCCCCAGACAAATTTTCAAATGAAAATCTGTTGTGGAAGGATGTTTTTCTCGAAAATCATTAACTTTTTGATAGGAAGATTTCTTTGCTTGTTTTGGTGTCAAAACCAAAGGAAAAAAAAATAATTAAGCATTGTGACCAACAAAAGCTCAACTTTTTTTGGTGCCATTATTCATCTTAGCTTTTCTTTTGTGCCAGGTGCAACTGGAGACTCACCTAAGTAACAGTTACTGCAGTGATGATGACACCACAAGGCAAAGCCTGCCCATTTCATGAATGAGCGCAAGTTTTATTTCTCTTTGTCACAAAAGGCATCCCACAGTTGATGTACACGCTGTTGGTTGCTGTGTTACAGGACATATCACCATGTACCATATGCTTTACTGTTGCAGAAGCATTTCTAATAGAGATGGAAGCTTCTGTTATCTAAATTTTAGAACAACAGCAAAATAATAATACAAAATCAAAATACCATTTTCAGCTGCATAGCAAATATGGATCAAAAAATTTAACACTGTATCAGATCACGAGCGTAAATATACCTCACCATAAATAAAATTCATTGTACAAAATAACTCAAGCAGCTTTTCATACAAATATGGTACATTTGACAAGAGTTTTTGAGAATATTTTCTTCTTTTTTTTTCTTTTTTTTTCTTTTTTTCTTTTTTACACCTTCAATTCTTTATTCTTTTGTTCTCAAACACACATGATCCTATGGGGCTGGAGTAATGCAGGAGAAAAAGGACTAACATGTTGTTCAATGCTAATAAGTGCTGTCAAGAGTTTAAAAGGAAAACCATTGAAGTGCTGAGCTTGAACTAGTTTGCTTCCCCTTTCTATCATATCACTGAAAGTCAAGTGTAGCATCACTCAAGAAAGGCATGTGCATTGCCAATAGTCACATTTTATAATGTGAAAGCTGGAGGGAATATTAAAATAACCTAGTCCAACTTCAGTCATGACACATGACAGCCTTTCTCCCCCCCTGTAATTCCTGTATTGAGCCAACAACTTGTCTTTGAAGTAGGCATTCCAAATGGCAGCTGGTAAATCCGGGGACTTTGCCGACTACTTCAAAGTAAAGAGTAAAATGCAGGTAAAAAAGCAAGTCCATAGTCAGTGGACTTAAAGTATCCAGGCAGGGATCCCACATTTCCCTAGGGAAAAAAAAAAAAAAATAGGGAATTGCAGACTGTAAAAGGCTGAAAACTATGGGACTAGAGCGTATCTGCAAGGATCACATCCAGACTTATCAGAAAGTCTGCCAGTGTAGAGAATATGCCTGAGCCCATGGCAATCTGTTACTATTCAGCCCTACTGTTAGAAATCTGCTCCCCTTTTCCACTAACAATTAGGGCATTAAAAAAAAAAGGATAGGAGGAAAAAAAAAATCCTTTTTCATGGAGTTCTTTAAGGACATAAGCCTGCCCCTCTTCCTCATATGCAGTCAAGGATGGTTAGAGAACTGAAGCTAAAGACTACTTGTATCCTTTAGATAATAAAAGGACAATAACATCAAATCTCAGAAATGAGGACCCTAAGATTATTCGTATCTGGTATCTCATACTACTTGAGCAACAATGCAAGACATCTGCATACACTCTACAGTCAAAACCACTTTACATTTTGTTCATGCACTTTGGACATTATGCTCAAAACATGTAACCCCTTGGAACCTAAAGGGATTTAACATTTTTTTGCCAGCAAGTCTGAGGGCAACAAATAGATTTCATCTACCTGTGTTGGTTTGTGGGTTTTTTTTTTCCCCAATTATACATGTAACTCTGTTTTGCAGGGTTTCAGAGAATTATCATGGCAAAACTACAGCAAAAGAATGCAAAGTGATATTCACATTTAGGTAAAATACCTCATGACTCATTCCAGACCTAAGCAGATGAAAACAGGCATTTAAATTTACCTTACTACATCCTATTTTGTCTAGGTAGCTGAGACTGGGCTGTGTGGTACAGTTCATCCTTTTGCAGTAACTTCTAGCTCATGCCGGTTTCTGAGAGGACTCTAGCATCCCATAATATGTGAGATGCAGTAGGACGTTTAATTTGTGCTGTGCCCAGAGGTGGCTCTGTGAGCCAGACAGGGACTTGTGCCACCTTTTCAGCAACATTTTCATACCAAAATAACAAGCAGTTACTATTTAGGTCAGGAAAAATAGGATCTTGGTTGGATCTACTGTCCGTGTATTTTGTTTTCCACAAAAAATAAAGTGCTTGATTCTCCTCTTCCTTTTAAAAATATATATCTGTAGATACTCTCACTCCAGTAGTGTAGAAGTGTTGGAACATGATGGAAAACCAGAGCTGACATCCTTAGTGGAAAAGTAAATAGCAAGAGCCCTGCAGTGTCATTGAGTCCCAGATGCTCTTCTGCTGCTCTTTCTTAGGACGTGGAGGAAACAACTCGCCTTGCAGACGGGGTCCTTCCCTGCCACTCAAAGATTTCAGCCAAACTTCCTGAGATTTCATTTTACTTTCAGATTACTGTGCCACACAATTTCCTCCCTGCAGTTTAAGTGTCTGTCTCAGTAATTAAAGAAAATTCAAGGTGTGAAAATGTACAGCACTTTTCACATGTTGGGTATTTATTGATTATTAAGGGAGTGGGTGGTGTGAGAGTCTGGGAGAACAAGTTTATCCCACCCACCAAGATCTCCTCTTGTTAACAGTAGATTGCTGGCTGTTGTTTTCTAAGACAAAATACTCCATCTAGGGCACCTCTAATTAAATATGTTCCCTCAGAGAATAAATGCCCAGGCTCTGCCTTTTAAACAACTGTACTAGCATGCAGTTTACAAGGCATGATGAAATGCATGAAAGGAATATATATTATCACTTCTGTGTATGGAAACAGCAATTATCTGCTGTGGGCTGGCTAAAGCTGAGAAATTAAAATATTGCTAGAGGTGAGACTAACATAATTTTCTCTTGGAGCATGTGGTTTGATCTTTAACTTCAAGCACAAGCTTTTGTATCACTTCAATGACACTACTGAGGGGAAGCAAGGAAGACTAGGAGTTACAAAACTCTCTTTGAAGTTCCTACTGAATTTGTTCTCAGTATCCAGGGATCTTAGATTAGCTGAGTGGGAAAAGGAAACAGACTTCAGTGTTCCCTCAATGCTTTTAAACCTTGAAAATTCTAGGTGTTTTTTAATGCTTATCCTGTATTTTACCTCTTCTAAACAATCAAGTAATTCCTGTCTGATGAGAAATCTCCTAAGCCCTCCTGATGGGCACCATTCTCTGACAAAAGATGTTTGGTTGCTGTGCCGTTCGGAATTTGTCTAAAGCAAGGGAAAAGCATCTCAGAACATGCACGGATTACACACCCCAGCTCTTATCCTTGATCATGTATGGTCAAGGTAACACTCCTGTCAGGACCAGTGATTATTTCCCTCTGAATTAGTATGTTCAAGATCGCATTCACATGAACGCAGCCTCATCTGTAGTCCATAAGAAATCTTGTTTAGTCCATGGGAAGATGTGGCTTTGGGAGAGAACCCACTGCATTAAAATAAGTGCATGTCCCATAGCAGGGAAAAAGCCAGGCCCTTTTCTCTTTCCCCAGCTCTCTGAAGTTCTGAGGAGTTATTTGGTGACCATATAGTTGTTCTGAAACTCACGTGCCAAAGCTCCTTTAACAGATGCTAGAAAGGCCAACGATGTGGCAGAGAGCATGAAGCTAGACCCAGCCTGGGGCATGCAGCCATCCAAGACCAGACCAGCACGGCTCTTCTGTGCTCATCACTTGATCCTCAGGATGCTGCCACAGATGACATCCTGCCTTCATCCCTTCTTACCCACAAAGAGTGAATTAGGGACTTGTCTTCAGACCCTCCTGCTCCGTGTCTGGTGGCACACATCACCAGGGGTGTTGATTTGCCCCATTTTTTCTGTGATGGGAATGGGCTCCTGGCACGGCAGAAGCATAGAGCTCTTCCACCGGGACCATCATGTTTGGGGCTGCAGTATGGCTTCAGAGTGATGTGTTTGACTGGATGAATTACAGGGAAAAATTGGACCACTTCATGGAAGAAAAGCACATTTTGCCCGCCCACCCCCACCCACCCCCAAGTCTGAACGCTACAAGTAAAACCGTCACGGGGATGGTACAGAAGAACATGCAGTCAAACAGGGCCAGATGGGAAGGTGCATCCTCATGTGTAGTAGGCATACCCAGTCTTACTTTGTCGCCAGGTCTCCCAGCTGTTCTGGGTTCAGTCCCTTCTCCCTTCCCAAGCCACACAGGGTCAGTGTCCACACTAGCAGGTGGTGGCCAGAGACTGGTGGATTGGGGGCTGGAAGCAGCGCACGTGCTCCACCGTGGAACTGTCTGTTTCCACTGACTTCATGTACTTGTTCAGGATGGCAAAAATCTCATTGTTCAGGATCTGATACTTCCTGATCCTGTCGGCCATCTTCTTCAAGGGCTGCAGGGAAAGTGAGGGAGAAAAACAGTATATGAAGAGAAAGTACTTGTACCTCTGCCCAGCTGCTGGTAACCCCTGCCAAAGTGAAGCAGCTGGAAGTGTTACTGTTCCACTTAGCACCTCCCAGGGATGGGTGACTCACTTTGTTATAGGGTTTGATGACTCGAGAGAGAGCATTAACAAGGTCTGTAAGTGGTCCTGTTAGCCATTCTAAAGTCTAGACTCCCAGCTGCTTATTGATAAAGTCACTGAGATCACAAGATGGTTGCTGGAAATACCAGCTTCTCAGCTCCAGCTCCCCAACCCCAGGGAGAAGGGAAATACTTCGGAAGAAAAAAAGATTTGATTGTCAAGCCAATTACAACCTTGGCCTCTCTGCTGAGACTGTAGATGGAAATCTTGCAGCAAGTGTGTCCATTCTGAATACGGTTAACACTGAGCATGGTTGTAATTTATGAGTTTGGACAAAGCAAGACAGGAAACAGAGACAGAAGTGTGCTGGTTCAGGTCCTTTGGGAGCTCACCCTTCAACTTACCACATTTTTTATGATTTCATCCTTCCCATCCTGCCTCTGCACCTTCAGCAGGTGGTAGCAGAAGTCAAAGAGGTCAAAGCGCCGTTGCTGTCCAAGGAGAACAATGATAGAACAACCTGCCCAGTTCAGACCATCTCCAAAGCACTGCCTGGAAGGAGGACAGTGGGTGGGGAGAGATGACAGGATAGAGTTAGGTAAGAGAAGTCCTACTATGGCACCAGGAACTTTCCTTGGTGAATTCCCAGGGAAATCAGATTCAGTCCTACTCCTAGAAAGCAGGTAGGTATACACCTAGAGAAATGAACTCAGAAGGAGATATGCAGAACTACAGCAGGGTGCATCTCAGGGTAAGATGGATGAGGACCCAGGTTCTGACTTGCGTTGCTGGGCCATCTACCCAGCTCCTTCTGCATGTCCCTTTATATTGCTCTTTTCCCCAGCTGTTCAGATAGCAAGCTCTCTGGGCATCTCTTTATGTCCATGCACAACAAAATCCTTTTCTCAAGGACCCAGGCTGCCCCTCTGCATTCGCTGAGGCTGTTGCTGCAGCTGAGGGCATCCTGGGGGCATGCCGGCCCCACTAGCTTGTGAGTGGCACCAACACCAGAGCCGGCCGACGGACACTCACTCTGCAGTGAACTCGTTGGTGCCCACGGGGATGCAGTACACAAACTGCATGGCACTCCAGAGCCGGTGGAACTCCACACACTCGTCCACATGCATGACCCCGTTCGTGGGGGGTGGCCCGCGCCAGATCGGGTCCTGCAGGTAGCTCCTAATTCGTGTCAGGATCACCTCGAACATGGACAGCCCGCAACACAACCGCTCCTTGGTCAGCAAGTCACCCTCCCGGGCGATGGCTATTTGCTGAGGAGGAGGACAACCAAAGAAACAGAAGTGACCATGTAATACAGGCAGACCCTCTCCTGGACTTAATGCTTCCTGGTCTCCCTGGCTCTTTCCAAGTTAACACACATCCCATGCAAGGTCCAACCTTACCTCTGACGGCTGCTTCCATGGCACTCCCCACCAGACAATACTCATCCCTCAAATGGAAGAAGACTTAGTATTGTGCTCAATTATATTTCACCAACCTAAGTCTCTTTTGAAATAACTACATACATCTGAAAAAAAAAAAGTTGAAGGCAAAGCTCTGATCAGAGATGCTGATTCCTAATTTTGCTAGCACGCTGTTCTGTCGTATTAGCGCTGTTCTATTAGTGTGACTCGGCATTAGTGGGTTTCATTTCATGACTTCTGCAGATAATGAACAGGGACATTTTGCTTCCCGGGACATTGTCATCATCCCTTTAAAATGTGGATAGACTGTGGCTTTCTTGATTTCTTTTGTAGTAAGGATTAAAAAGCTCTGAGAAAGATTAAGTCGTCACCGGAACCTTAATACTGGAAAACCTGTGGTTTATTAGAAAGTCAAATAGTATTTTTATCCAGATGTGGAAGCTTTACTTGCGTGGAGAATTTCTGTGACATCCCCACTGAGATTTACATGTACAAATGTGGAGTGGCTCCATTGGATGGAGTTCATTTGGCTTTTACACTAGAAGAAAATTAAGAGAATTGACTTCATTTCAGCCCCACTGCTCCCCTGGAGAAAAAAAATAAAGGGTGATTTTACTTAAGCAAGTAGGGCCTCCCCCTGTCATGGAAGCACTAACCCCACTGAGCTCACTGAATAGGGCTGGGGTGCAAGTGTGGAGTTTGCTCGCTGCCCCGGTATCCTCTTAGCTGCCCCATTTCCAGCGGCATTCCTGACTCCTCTTTGCAGCACTGCCAAAAATAACACGGGAAATGGGAGCTGAGTGCTGTTAGTTGTGCCTGTGGAAGGCTCTGGCTCTGCTGTGCTCACCCTGGCAGATAAGCAGCTGCCACAGTGCCCTGAACCCACAGGCAGAGACTTTTACCCCTCCCACCACTTTGGCAGAAGCACGCAGAGCAAGCGTGACATTCACTGATCCCCTGTCTATCCCAGAGGACTTCCTGGAGCTTTAAGTATTTTTTAAGCATTTGCTCCATGTCCAGCTGTCTCTGTAATGCCTATAAAAACATCATCCTGATCAGAATTATGATGGGGGCTCAAGGCTTCTGGTAGAAGAGGGAGGCACAATTCCTAGCCAGACATTAAGAACATGAACTACGCTCGGTTTACTTGGGTTGTCTTTATTCCACTCTGAAAAACCACCATGAAAGTGCCTGCACATCCCTTTTCCTGTTGGTTTATGCTGGCAGTAACCTAAACCATTTTTAGTTTGGTGGCTATTGACATCAGAAGCGTTACAATTCCAGCTTGTGCCACAATTTCAGGGATGTTCTGGGAACCTCAGATCAATTAATCTTCAAAGAATAGCAAATATCAAGGGAAAGCTGTATTGCTGGGCAGAGGCCAGATTTGGTCTGGGATTTCTAGATCTGTTAAATTCAGGAATGAGATCACTGGTTTCATGGCATGTACTTGCATATGTTTGCTTAGCAAGTAAATATTTATTTTATCCAGCTTGTTGTTATAGATAAAAGGTTGTACATCTTCTCTCTCCTCGCTTGCTCCAAGCTCTTAGAGGTACAGATCAGCATCTGCACACGCTAGTTTATGATGGTAAAGTGGGGACATGTAGAAATAAAGCCATTTCAAATATAAATTAGGTGTTAGCATTACTGTTTGCTAACATATAGTGATAGAACAGGTACTTTTGAGAAACAACTAGTCCAATGATCTTAGTATATTCTGGAGATAAATTGTCAAATGATGCCACTGTTCTGGCTCAACTATTCTCACTGTCTTCAAAAGGAAAGGCTCCCATTATTTCCAGTGAAAAAAATCAGACTGACCAAGCACTTCTGAAAATCCCTTACTAAATTATCTCTATGATCAGCATTAAAAGGGGGAGGATTCCCTTAATGAACCACTTTGACCCTCCTGGTTCTTTATGAATCACCTATCAAAGAGCTGCTTTTGGATTCCCAATGCAAAACAATTATTTACAACAGTCACTAACAGTTTTCTTTCCATTGCACATATCCAGCCATGCCATACCTCTTTTACAGCTTGTTAACTGTCAAGCTTGCAAGAACTGTACCCAAAGCCTGCAAAGACTGATAGATACCCACTGACTACAGTAGCCTCTGGCTCAGCCCCTTCACAGCAAGTAATTACATGAAATGCATAGGGCCATCTTTTGGGGGAGGCATCTAGCAGGCAACTTCTGCTCAGATTCTGGACAATTGCTAAAAGGCACTTATGCATTCTGCAGGAAGAAATCCTGTATGGCCTGTGTCCAAAACTGCATTTCCAAAATGCATGTCCAAAACTGCATAAGGAGCAAGCTTAGAAGCTATGGAGGCACCTATAGCAAGTGACTCTTGTGTTCATTTACATCTGAGCTCAAAAAAGATTTGGTACTCAACTGTATCTGTGTAATGAATATGGGAACAGTTTGCAGAAAAATTAATTTTTAGCAGAACATGAAATACCTTTTGTTTTCATCATCATCATAACTATGGCAGGGATAAGCAACGAGTGGACTCTAATAGCAGATTTCAATGATGATTTTGCATGGAAAGAAGAAGAGAGAGACCAACACAAAGACACAAAAACACAGAGGTGAATTCTTTTTCTCGAGTGTCTCCTTTAAAAGGAAGTCAATGAGAAGTGAGAGAAGTGTCTACAAAGTAAAACAAAGCCCTCAGTTATCCAGCCAATTTCTTTGTTTCATGTTATTTCCAATGAAGTAATGTTCAATATGTCCTTGATTCGTCAGAAAAACAAGAAAAAAAATCAGCAACTTTCTGCCTGCCATAGATCTGTCACCTCATACAATTGCTTGTTCATTCCATTCCCTCAGCAGTACTTTACAGAAAAAAAAAGGTGTTGATTCGTTTAATACTTGAGTTTTATCCCATCAATCCCACTAAGCAGGCAGTGGAAGTTTAGCTATCGATATCAATGGAGCTCCAATTTTGCCCATTACATTGATCAGTCTACAGAGACACTTGTAACAGTACTCAATTTCTGCACAAGATCTTTTCCAAGCTGAGACCCACCTCAAGAAGACACTTAAATGGAGCCATAATTTGAAGCACGTGCTGAAGCTCTAAGCATATGCTAGGAGGGAAACCATTCTCAGATGTATTCCTTGACAGGGATGAGCTTAAAAATGGACCACACTGCAGCCCTAAAACGGGATCCCCAAAAGTGATGGCAATGGATTAAGTCAGGGACAGCCACGCTCAATTTCCCCTCACACCACCATAGCAACTTTCCATCTTTTTAAAATGGAGAAAAAAAGTTTTTCAGAGTTGTCCTTATTCAGAACTGGCTTCTAGCATGCTTGCCGTAGAGCTCCCCACCAACTCTCCAGATCAGGTAGCAACACACTGTCTCTAGACCCACTCACAAATTTCCTTTCAAAGTATCTGCTAGGGCAAGAATTCTCATTTTCTTGTCCAATTGATGTTTTGGGGAAGAGGAAAAAAAAAAAGGGGGAAAAAAAAAAAAGGATCACTTTCCCAAGGCCAAACAGGCCAACTGGGGACTGCTATGAATTTCCAACAGCCATCCCTTTCAATGATATCCTTACCTGCGGAGTGCCCAGCCTCTCTATTAAGGGAACCAGGTGAAGTGGGGCATACTTGGCTTCGAGACGCTTCATGCGCACCTCCAAGCGTTCTCCTTCTGTCAAGCGAGCAGCAAACAGTGAAATGAGAGGAGGAAGTGGAGACCCGCAATTTCCACCGAGTTTGCTCAGAGCTGCCCCCCAGCAACCATCCAGCGAGCCTTTGGATCAGGGAGCCAAACCGACAGCGAATGAGGGAACCGGTGATGCAGAGAAGGGAGGGATGTGCAATTGCAGTCTCAGCAGCAGCTTAATCATACATGTCCAAAAGCATGTCCCTGTTACTGATCACTCCTGTTGAGATGGACATTTCATGCTGTCATTCTCCGAAGAGGCTGTGAAACTGCCTTTAAACCTTAACGGAACCCCCAAAGTGACTAAGGTTTCAGCCTGTAACTAGGCTACGGAAACTGCACCCTTGGCATTGGTATCCACCTGACTTTTGGCTGCAGCCACTCATCTGTTTCAAGGGGGAAGCAGGGCCAGAACTAATCCTCAGCAGAAATGGGAGAGAAACGGCTTCTGGGCAGAGACCTCTGAGTCTGTCCACTGCTTCCCTCTCAGCTTCTTACCTTTGATGTAGACCCTGGGCAAAATATTTTGGAAGGGAGCAGCATGCAGCAAATCACAAACTTCTTCCTGGGACTGAGGCAGGAAGAAAGAGAGATAAAGTAAGTTAAAAAATAGCTATAGGGGTTGAGTGAATGGCTCAGGGGCCTGGGCAACGCTACAACAATTCGTGTCTATTGCACCTATTCAAATGCAACCCAGCTCAGTAGTAACTCCAATGGTTTGAACCTAAATGAGCTAAAACTGGAAGAAATACCTCTTGACTTAGCCAGGAAGTTTCCTTAACTCAAATAAGTTACTTCCTGTCTGTACAAAGGCCAGAGCTTTCTATATATTTTCTGACCCACTTACTAGCCCTGCGAGTAAGAGGAGATAAAGAACATGGATGTTTCAGTTTCATCTTATCCTGATGACTTCCTCTTGTTTCTTTTTACAGAGTGCCCAGGTGGAAATTATGCTTTGGCTTAGTTATATATTAGGACGGGTACATGTAAAACATGCTGACGCATGGCTCTATTGCAAATAGGTACATAATATGCTGGCCTGAAATGAATTGGTTGTTCATATGGTGTTCTCAGCCAGGGCTATCAGACCAGAATTCCACTGGTGCAGGCACCAGGGAGAATCATACAGAAGTCCAGAGAGGAATAACATCATGAGATGCCACCTGAGAGAATGCATGCCGATGCACTTGAGAAAAAAATAATCCCAAACACAGATGCACAAGGAGGAGAAACCTAGAAATAGGCAGGTGGAGACTGAGGAGCGATGGCTGACAATACACTGTATACGAGTCTGCAATGGGAAACGGCAGCAAGGAAACCAAAGCTGTTTAACACAGAGGCATTGCGTCACAACAAGGCATTAGTTTGCTCCTGCAAAAGTCCAGTTCTAGGACATGCTTTCAGCTCTGAGCTTACTGTAGAGATTTAGACACACTCGAAAACAGGTCATGACAGCGCAGCAAAAGATATTTGGGGGCCAGATGGAATGACTCAGCTGGGTCTGCTTGGGATACAGAGGTGGATACCCCACCTTCCAGCCAAGGCGGAGAGGACAGTGTAGCATGAAGCTGCAGGAGGCTGTACTGGCGCATAGATGCTGGGATGAGAGCGAGTTTGTGGGAGTGCAGTTTGTGACACAGTGCTGGAGGGGCACCAACAGTCCAGGGTCCCTCCATGGGCAGAGAGATGCTGATGCTAACAGAGTGTGCCTGTCATCTTGGTTATTTTTTTTGCAAATGCTATTTATTCCTAGATGAAAGTTCTTTCATTGTTGTTTCCCTCTGATAAAGACAGTGTTTTCACCGTTTGCAGCCTGCATTCACCTGATATCTGTCCCAGAATTAGTCATGTTATTAACAGATCTGCTCCCCAAGGCCCATTACCTGAGACTAAGAATTCGGCTCAGAAATTTAGTCCCAAGCAACCCCTCATTCCTCAAATTTAGAAAAAAGGAGGTAAAATGGAACAGACTGCACATCTTCACTAGAGCAGTCTCTGCCAGCAAATACCACCAGCCTTAGCTCATTCTGACAGCTATGAAGATAACTGCACCATAAAAGCAATTGCCTCTGCTGCATAAGAGCTCCATTAGAGGGAAAATCTCGTTACGTGATGGCTCTATGCATCCAACATCTTCTAGCAAGCGAAGAACCAGTGCCTGCTGCATGCAAAATAGCTTTATCTTCTGAATCTATTTCTGTGTGGAAAAATAAGGGATCAGAGAGGGAGAGACTTTGGCTGGCACGGAAAGTGGGCAGATATGGATTTTGATGGGCAGCCTTCCTAAATTCTCACTGTCTTCTTTAGTTTCTGTTATTCTAAAAATGCCAGTATACTGCTGATGTACAGCTCCTGGGACTGGAGGAACATTTTGCACTGAAATGAAGGATTATCTAAAAGAAACCACCATGTGTCCCTTAAGTGTCCATTTAAAAACAGGGCAGAAAAGGCAAACCAGTACATCCAGCATAAAATCCAACACTGAGAACAGCAGAAAGCAGTGACAAAGCCACAAAAGGAACAGAAACTGCCAGGGTATAGTTGTCAACTCCAGTCATTCTGTAAAATAAAGCCAAGCTGCTAGGTGATACACATCTCTAGTTTTCTTAACGTTATGCAACTACTGCTCACTGAGTGTGTTTGATACACCATATCAGGAACTAGAAGTCTCTATATCTGTGGTTAAAATGCAGAGGCAAGGGTAGAAATACCCATTTTGAGGACATGAAGAGGTTTTCAGTTTTCCCTGTGCTCTACAGTTGGATAAAACTTGCAATCTTTGAACTTCCTTCTGTTTTTTTCTCTGAACAAAATTTTCTAGCTTTGCTTGGAAATCCCATCTTATGCTAGGAAAGTCTTCCTGAAGTATTCCTGGAAAAACTGAAACAACCCTGACAAAACTATTAAGACATGAAATATGCATTTTTAATGTAAAATAGTGTTGCTTAATGCTCCTCAGTTGGCTCTAGGCCAAAATGTGTGAGAAATTCTTTACAAAGTAAATTTGTTGTGTGAAAAAGTAGAAGCTCAGAAGACATGGCACTCAGCTATAGCCTGTGCCCCATACCAGAAAGGGCACTGCATGAGCTGAGAGGCTGAGAGACTCGTGCATGTGAAAAACACTTGTGCTGGGGCAATACAAAGTCATCACTCCAGCTAAGTTTTCAGTGAAGATAAGTCATAGGAAATATATCATCAGCTCTTCTGAGATTTCCTTCTGTTGGGATTGCTTTATCCTTATCACCATTAGAATTAATCTGTGGGTTTTTTTCTTTGCACTGGCACTTCAAAAAAGCAGAGGGCTCAAATCTACTTCTCACTGTACAAATATGTGTATAAAAAAGTATTGATCTCTGCCCCAGAGAGCTTACAATCTAGAAATAAGCTCCAGTTGGTTTTATTTCTGAGAAGCATGAACAAGGGATAGCTTTGGGTCCAAGAATTAAATCTAGATCTTCCAGTATTCAGATTCTCCTTCAGCAGTCCCAGATGTCAGTGACCAAGCGCCAATGCACACCATCCCCATAGATGTGCCCAACAGACCCCAATACCACAGCCCCAGAGAGACCATGAGCACATGAGAAGCTGGAAAGTAACATTTCCCAAGCTCTTCTGCTGGAGAACCCACTTCCACTTATGGTCTTGAGCTGGCAATTTCAAGTACGATCTGTTGGTGCAGGGGGTTTTGCCTTACCAAAGCTTGCTCGATAAGGAGGCAGAAGAGAATGGCATTGCCCACTTCTCTGAGGCTCTGGAACACATCGGTCTTCAGCTCTGCATACTCAATGATGTCTTTCAGCTGATGGTGGAAAAACTCCAGGATTCCTTAAAAGGCAAGGAAAGATAGTTAGGAAAGTGAGAGCAGAATCACCCTCTGATAGCTTGGATAAAAAGACAATAAGTGTGTGATATTTCCTTAATCACAAATTGCAAGCTCTAACTGCTAAAAGGATAGACAGAGACTGGCATCAGGGAAGGCAGTGCCTTGTCCTGCTTTCAGTAAACCTTGGGAAGTAGGAAGTAATTCATATGAAGTCCTTGGATTTCCTCATCAGAGGAAAAAAGAGATTCAAGACTGTAACAGATGTCTTGGTCCTGGCTCATGCATACCAGCCAGAGCTTCCCCACACAGCTCAATGGCAGACTGCAGTTGTGCTGCAAAAAATCTTTGCATCACAAAGATGCAATGGCAGACTGCAGTTGTGCTGCAAAAAATCTTTGCATCAACTAAGCAGAGCTTTTGAAAAATATCAGTGAACTCACAATAACAAAAGCTTACAGAATCCTGAAAACAAAACTGAAGCTACCAAAAAAACATTCCCTTATCACCCATCTGTGTGTTCAAATGGAAATTTCCAACAGACTTCCTGGAAAAGTTTACTATGCATGTTCCAGTGTCAACAGCAAAGCAGCTGAAAGTGTCTCAGCAAGCCTGGCTGCATGTTGCACTGCCATGTCTGGTGCCAAACCTTGTTTAATTACTGGTGTATGCCTGACTAAATGCTGCACCAACATAAATGCTTGAGCAAGAGCTTACCTACATCTGTAGCACCCACCTGGAGAGCCATATTCATGCCTTGGCAAGCGGCAGATCTTGGGCATGACTTCGATCAGAGTTTTCACATATTGCAGGATGGTGCCTTGTAGCTGTCAGAAACAAAGGGAGCTTAAACTGGATTGATGGCTTCTCCTGGTATTGGTTTTGAAGGAGGATGGTTGTGGATGGGTCCACATCTGACAGCACAGGATGAAATTTCAGCTGGAGTCCAAGAACTTGCTTAATTTGGATTTCACTCAAATATAAAACTCAGTCCAAGTGTATGGAGTTAGAGTGCTTTTACAGCTTCCTCCGAAACAATAAATCACAGCTGCGTGGATTTTCAACTTCAAAACACAGCTTGCTGTGTTTGTGTTGTTTGCAGCTGAAATCCAAACAAGGCTCAGTCTTAGATCCAGCTGAACTTGTGCTCCTGACTCAAAAAAGTATTTCACCAGAGCTGCTAAAGGAGTCATTCCCCAGCACAGGAAAAGCTCCATCCACCTGAGGAGCAATCACTAGATACTCAGAGTTTAAAAAAGAATTTACATGCATGTAGAACAAGTTTCTGCAGGTCTGATGTTTTGAACTAATATGGACAAGAGCAAAACATATTTCTTAGCTAAAAGTGCTTGCTGTCATATGGAGTTATACACCTGCATCCTGTGGATACATTATATGGGATTATGTGCTAAACATTATTTAGCCAAACATAAAATTTTTGTCTTTGTGCTGAATACTGTTTGACCTCACACACTAGCTACAGAATTTTCAACTAAGTGACACAAATTAGCTGACAGTAACCAAAACAATACGGTACAGCTTGAATAAGGACTCACCTATAGCAGGAATTCTCTTATAAAGATTCAAAAAGCTGGTTTCATCAGTTTTGCTGCCTGCTCTCTACCTTCCTGCAGCAATCCAGGGGTATCACAAGGTGATGAGACAAAGTGCTCTTGTGCTATTGCTGAGCATAAGCACATGCCTTGAAGGTGTCCCAGACTGCAGCATGGGCAGTGCTGAGGGACCATGAGTGTCGTGTCCCACCCGATCACTTCCCAGTGGCTTTAGCAAAGCAGCATGCCAGCCCCACCCCCCCAGATGTAGGTGCCTGATCACAGGTAACACTTGAAACGGTGGAAACACTCCATCATCCCACGTGAATCCGTGGGATTCCTCTGCAAAGGTGAAAATCCAACCAGACTGGTAATACAAGTGTTTCAGTGTGCACCGAGGGACATGAAGATCCCCAGATGTGAACACCCTGCACCCAAAGCCCAGGCTGACTGTCCAACCTGTGCCTCTTAAGGCATCAAGGCTTCTCTGTCGTGAAGGTTAAACTCAGAATTACCAGGCTCTTGACGATCTTCAACAGCTCTTCCATGACCACTGCGATGCCTTGATAGCCAAGAAGCCTACAGATTGTCTTGAAATGAGGTGGCCCCACAAAATTGCGGTATGAGCTGTAGATGTGACTGTAGGCAATGTTGAGAGGCTGAGAAATTAGAAGAACAATGACAATTAGAGCATTTACCAGACCTATAAGTAACTCTCTTATCACAGTATTAGGTTCCATCACTTCAAATAATTTTTAAGGAAGAGAAGGAGAAATAGTAATACCCATGACAATTCCCATTTCTTTTACTTTTTGTGGCAAAAAGGAGATTGCTTTTCTTCCTACATAGTCAGATAATCTCAACACACTGCCACATCACAAGCTTTATTATCCTCCTATGTAGCAACACCACTTTAATTTACGCTCCCAATTGATTCACTAGCCCTTAGTCTCTTCAAACCCAAATTACTCTCTGATAAAGCTAAAAGCTTTGTATACAGGTAACCAGACAGAATTTTTTTTCCTACAGGCACTTGCCTTAAATGAGGCTTATTAAGAAAAATACGAACTGCAGAATCTGAGATAAAGGGCAGTTGGAAGATACAGAGAAAAGATCCTTCTTGCATCCTGCAAAGCTCTTCTTCAGCCTCTGTGCTAAAGAGTCACCCCCATGGGACAGTGCAAACAGCAAGGTTCTAATCCTAGTCTAGGGAGAATAGTACCCAGGGCCCTGAAAAAGACCCCCCCCCCCCCCCCCCCCCCCCCCCCCCCGAATTTTAGCAGCAGAAAACAGAAAGTGATTTCCAGGAATGTAGTCTATCAGTGTAATCTTGGAAACGTAGAAATTGCTGCAGTGGAACATTGATAGGATCCATTTGGTGTGAGGAAGACAGAAGTAGGGGGAATTAATCCACTTGTGTTATCTGCAAAAAACATACTGAAAGACAGATTTAGCTGAGACACAGCATGCTCAGCTCAGGCTCTGCAACAGAAGTGTTGGCATCATGATTCATCCCAGCAGAGAAGGGATGCAGCCTCCCCCCATGACACCTATAACTGCAGCCTCCATAAACATCAAAAAAGCACATTCTCTGATCCTGGCATCATAGTGCCCCTTCTATCAAAACACAGACAAACCCCTGGCTCATGCTTACCCAAAGAACTTTCTTAAAAAAAAGTTAGACTGTGTCCCCAAAGCACGGTGCAAGGCTGGCTTCGCTTCTCATGTGAATGCTGCCTACCAGAGGCCAGCTGCATCCTCCTGCAGCAGGGAGCTTGCTTCCCTGCAGACAGTGCAGACCCTGCACTACAGGGACCCTTCCCCAGCCGAGCCCAGCTGAGGGAGTAGCCACTGAGTAGCTTAGGGTGAAAGGGAGCAAGTGCTGAAGTAGCAGAACAGGAGGAAATGATGTCTGTCCTCCAACACTGCTGCTCCCATCAACTGCGATAGAGCTGAAGGCTTCAGTTGTCCTCCAGTTCTGACTCACTTCCTCAAGATTTACTTTAACACTTGAGTTAGTAATGAGTTACAAAGTGAAGTCATTTGCTAGAACTTGGAAAAGTATTATCTTCTGCTCTCAGATATAGAATTCCATCTGATCATGCTTTCAGTGACTTGTCAGTTGCTTTAATCAATTAATTTATTATTGCTCATTTTGTTACAGCCCCACTGCTCTGGTCCAGCAGCTAAATGCCTACTATAATTCCTAGGTGCTCTTTGAAAGCGCTAGCAGAAAGAAGACACAAAGTCCACTACTTCCAGGAAAATATAACTTCACTTCCTTGTCCCGGTAGGGAGAAAACCCTTTAATACTGTTATGTACAGAAAGGGCACCTTGGAGGTTCTAGTACATTCAATCCCAACAAGCATGAACTTTCTCTCCAACCAAAGCTAAACAAAAGGACCACGAGTAAGTAGGGCCCAGAGTTTAAAAATCATTTAGGCAGACAGAAGCCTACTTTCAAAGCTCCTTGCACGCTAACTTCTGTTAAGAGAACGGTGTTTGAGCATCCTGCTTAGGCTTTCGTCTGCATCCTTAGATAACCAAGTCTTTGGAAATCTGTTTGGTAGAGACTGATCCAAGTCACTAGCTATGTACACTGATGCCTGTGAAAAACAGCATGAGTTTATGTTTTGAAAAGTGTGTCTGTTTAAGCACCAGCAGGTAATGCCCAGCCTAGAACACTGGCCAAATGGCCCAGAGGGAAGCTCCTAACTGCTGTGGCCCTAGCCCAGCCATGCTCTTGTGACATTTTGCTGCTGTGGCTTTTGCAATGCCCTAGGCATCTCCAGAAAGTGTTGTGCTTCAGAGGTGATCCTGACAGCCCCGAGATGGCTCCTTGCACCTTCCTTCCATGCCTCCCATAGTCTCCTTTACCCTGTTATTTCCCCCCTAGTTAGCACAGTGGTGACTCGTCCATACTAGAGGAGGAACTAAATATTGGATAGTATCTCCATTTCAGTGGGCTTATGAATCCACATTCATTTCTGGAAGCCTCCTTGCTTCCGTGGCTAGGAGACAGGTCTGTCTGTGCACATGCCATGGTCCCCTGACATGGGCTACCTCCTGTGCCCAGTGGTGGAGCAGCTGCTCAGATTTTCCCTGTAATAGGTCTGACATTTCGGGGTATGGGCAGTGAACAGCCACGCAGCCGCCCACCTTGCAGCATTCCCTCGCCTCTCTGGGGGATAATGGGGCTGGAGAGCAGCTTTCTAGTGGGCTTGTCCCTCAAGAGGGGGTTTCAGTAATAAGCCTGACTGGGAGAAGGCACATTTTAGGACCTGGCACTGGCTGCAGATGAGCAGGATGATTCATCCCTGCCTGTCTGCATGATGAGGTGGGTTCATCGAGCTCTCTGCAGAGCCACACAGCACATTAGCAGCAGGCTTGTGTCTAATAATAATACTCTGCCAGCAATTAAAAATATAACTCCATTTAAGGGTGTGATACACAGCTTGGGGTAAAGACTGTAGGATGTAAAAATGACACCAGTGGATATTTTAAGACAAAACAGAAGGTACAAGCTGGCTGCATGGCACAGCTCACTCCCCCGCACTAGGCAGCCACTTCCACCCTCTCACAGAACCAGAGCAAAGCCCCCGATCTCACCACCTCCTGGGAGCAGCAGCTGCCCAAGACACTGCAGAGGTTGCCCCACCTTTGGTTTGGGGCCAGAGAGGCAGGTTTGGGGGCTGAGAGTGCAGGCAGGCTGAGATTTGCAGCATGGGACAGAATTCCCAGTGTCCCACAGAGCCCAGGTGTCTTGCCCTGTGCCCAGGTCTCAGCGACAGCCGTCTGTCCTTGGGAGCACATGGGAAGACCCCCGTGTTGCTTTAGGAGCTCTGGAGTTACTAGGTATGCTTTGGAGCAGATTCGCCAGCAAATGAAGCAAAACTAAACCCAGTTGTCATTCTCATGTCTTTGAGCTTGTTGTTGGCCATTGCTCAGACCTGTCTGAGGGAAGGCAGGGAGAGTTTTATCCAGTAAGATGGATCAGAGAGAGAGATAATAGATAATACTGCTTGTGCCAGAACCCCCTCGGATAAACGAAGAGCTAACAAAAGAGGAATATACTTGGAGACAAAAAAAGACTTGCACACAGTCCAAGGTTAGTCTAGGCTCCCAGCCAACCTAACTTCAGTGCAACAGCTGAGATGGTGCCTTAGAAAATTAAAACCAATTCTGACCAGAATGGTCAGAGGAGGGTTTCTGGAGTCAAAGTGCCTGGATATGGCCCGGTTCCTTCCCCTGCCACAAGCAACCCCCACTCTCTTTGTAAAGCTTTTACCACATTCAGCTCTATCAGCTGCTAAGATTGTAGAAAGGACACGGGCAATGCAGCATGGATGTTTGTATACTGTATTGGAACTGCCTCTGTGTACACTCTGTGTCTCAGCATAATGCCCCACTACACCAGCTACTGATTTTCAGGCACTCTACACACGGCTATTATTCACAACAAGCTGATGGCCACGGCAGGCCAGGCAGCACAGCCCATGCTGTCGGTTGGAGGGGATCAGCCCCCCCTGCTGCCAACACCTCCTGAAGAAACCACAGCTCCTCAACGCCTTTGTGTTGTTGCTGCAGACACAGCAGCAGAAGAGAGAGTGGCTTCATCCCATTCACAAGACATAACTATTTTTACAAGCACTGGCAGCATTCGCTGTCCTTCAGGTTACATCTGCCTGCACACTTGTTAAAAAAGAGCGAGCAATTCAACCAGGGAAAGGGAAACTGGAATTTCCAGCAAGACTGGCGTGACCTTAGGTCCAGCAGTGCCAATAAAAACACAAGCACTCGTGAAAATACATAAATTAAGCCCAATGTAGAGCATTTACAGAGCTGAGAAGTAGTACGAGCAGTAAGTAGTGGGTTGCTGGTAATTTTGCAGCTTCTTTGTCAGAGACTTGGAAACCTGCTGTGTCTTAGAAGTGGCTGAATGACAGAAAATGGCTCAGTTTCTCCTGGTCACTGGAGCACACCTGCAGTTTGCATCCTACCATGAGGAGCGAGGGATCCCAAGCAGGGCCACATCTGAGTCCACCTGCAGATATAGGTAACACCAGTGCTGGAGCAGTCCTGGCACTGGCATGGTTTTGGCAGCTTCTCATCCTGGGAAATGAGAATTTCAAGCTCATGACCAGCATAAACTGGTATAAGCCTGATTTTGGGGCTGGTAATACCAGCTACTGGTAATGCCAACACCACTGAAAGCTTTGCTGTGGTTTTCTTTGAGCTAGTGGTATTGACCATGGCACGCAGAAAGGTCAGCAGGACCATTTGCTGGCCCAATCCAGCTATTCCCATTTTCCTCCATTTCCTCTCTTCCTGCTAAAACATCTTATTTGTGAACAACTGAAATTTAACTTTGAAGCAACTGGGAACACTGATAAACTCAACAACCCAAACACCACAAGAAAGTTCTGTCGTGAAAATGTTGCCACCTTGTGTAATCCACCTTTCTGAAGCATGGATTTGTATCCTCAGCTCCCTCTGTGCAGGCAAGGATGGACTTTACACACAACATGGGACCAGCTAAGAACTCTCCATGCCCCTGCTGTTGTAGGCAGGACTGAGCCATGTAAAAGGCAGGAAGCCACCTGGGAGCACTTTCATTTCCATCCCTGCCCATAATTATTTTCATCTCTCCTCCCAATTTTCAGCTTGCTGGCAGCTGCAGCTCACTCACAGACATAAGGGAATAAAGATCTTGGAAGACAAACCTAAAACGTCCAGAACTGCAAAACGTAAATCAAAAGCAAGGGTTACACATACTCCCTAAGCTTGTTAATAGCCCCTCCTGATGCAGTTTGCATTATCTCATCACTGTTGATATTTAGATGATCTTTGAAACACTGCAAGCACCTTTCCAGGAACATGGAATGAGCAACTCCAGACCCAGAACCAGTATTTCTTCTGGGAAGGCTCCTCTCTCAAACACATTTTGGCTTAAATCAGTAGTTTAAATGTGCAAGAGATCATAGAATTAAAGACAAATCCCCTGAGTGCTAAACTATCAATGTATACTGCAGTGCAGGATCCTGGATTTCATACCATGTGCCAGTGTGTCCAGATCTGCTGGGATGCAGTGATGGTCTTGCTGGGGGACTGTGGATAAGGGAAGAAACAGAAAACCCCAACCAACTCAAGCTAGGAAACAAAACCACCTGGCTTATTTTTTTCTACCTCAGAGAAACATACTTCTCCCAGGCAGAAGCATTTAGGGATAACATTCCCAAATCACTCAAAGATCCCTGCCCATCCTTTCTTATTGGTTGCTATGGTGAGAGATGACGGAGTCCCAGGCGGGTATAATACAAGACAGCACAGGGGGAAGGGATTCAGCAGAGGCAGGAGGGAGGTGAGCGGTGGGAAGCGGGGAAGGTGCTGCCTGCCCGTGGCCACGCTGCTCCCCAGCACTGACGGGCCACCGGGACTGGCCCAGGCAGGTAAGCTGCTGCCCGCGGCTGTGGGAGGGCTCAGCGATGGGCGCGCGTGCTGTTCTGCTCTTCCTGGCAGAATGGTTCAAATGGTCGTTAAGATGAACTGATTCTTGACTGAATTAAAGGAGAGTTAGTTGTAGTAAAAGAGAGAGGAAGAAGGCAAGAAAGTAACTGGTTTTATTGCATGCAGCTCTTGCTCAGAGCACTCGGACAGTTGAGAGAAAGAACCCTGCAACGAGGCTCAGAGAGCGCTTTGGGGATCTAAGGAGTGATGTACTGAAGTGATCTGTGGCAGTTCCTAACCAGTAATTTGATAGCGCTCAGTGTCTTTAATCTAGGGGAGAGCTTTCTACTATGAATATGAAATTATTCATGTCTTTGTATTTCCCTAAAGGCATTGATTTTATGTATCACCAGCCTTCAGATTTCACATTTAAGACCCTGACACTACAATGTGAGATGCCGCAGGAACAGAAAGAGTTTATACTCTATTAAGCAACAAGTACGGTACAGAGAATGCAGCAACAACTTAAACCAGTGAATTAATCATTATGCAGCTTTTAAAATGGCATTTAGGTGTAAAATGAAAATATCTACTGGCAGCCTCACAAGGCAAGTTGGAGCTAGTTTAATGATCAGTTTATGTTAATCATAGTTGCAGTATCCTTTCTGTTCCACAGGAAACAGAAAAGATCAAAAAGCTTCCTATAAACACCATTACTCAGGAAGAAGAGATGTTTTTAAAAAAAAATCTAACTAAAGCATAAAGTATGCACTATGTCCCAGATGTTTTTTCTGTTATGAAGCAGGGTGATACAGTAGTCTGGGCATCAGCAGGATTCATCTTTTGTGATTACAGCCATCTAAGACCTAGCATCTAATCTAAGCTAGCCAGGTATAGTCCTGAGTCCAGTCTAAGGGACAGTAAAGCCTGTGGAAAGACTTGTGATGTCAGTGGCCTTTGAGCCTGTACACAAATTGGGAAACTCAGCCTCTCCCTGCATCTGGTTTCAGGTGCACAATGAACATCGAAGTGCACAACATCACTTACACCAGCGCCACGGTCTCCTGGGCCATGAACAACCCCTGTCCAGAGAACTACTACCACGTCATGTACCGCCCCAACTGGAACAGTGTCTTTGCAGGCTATTTACGACAAAACTTCCACCGCGAGGAGCGAGTTCCTCACCCCCTAAGCTCCCTTGTCCTCCACCAACTCACACCATCCACCATCTACGTCCTCTGCATCACATGCAAGAACTCCTACCCCTCCAGCAACCACTGCACCACCTTCCACACTCTGGACAACCCCCCCCTGGTTTTTGGCAGCTCTAAGCATGAACCTACCCCCTCCATGTGGATGGTGAGCAGCCTGCTGCTCCTCTGCTTCACTGCTCTCCTGGCCTACGGCTGCCTGCAGTTCTGGTCGGCACGGTGCCACCGGGCTGCGAGGCTGAAGCATCCCGACGCCAACCCTGAAGAAGCGGGCGAAGGGAGCAGCTCACCAGAGGGGCCACTGAATGATGGACTGAGAGAGGAGCTTCTGGAAGTCCCCATGACCACTGTGCTAATGAGGAGCTCCAGTTTCATGAGGGAGAGTCTATATAGATCCCCCCACTGCTTTTCTTCCTATAAAAAAAGTGATGACAAAAGGGCCATCCTGCCGCAGCATGGCCTTCAATGACAGGAAAATAAAGGGAGACCCTGCTTAGAGGTTTGTTTGTGTTGCTCTTTCCCAGCTCTTGCCAACAGGACTGTCTGTGTGTCCACGGGGGCTGTTCATCCCAGGGTATTACATGAGATGGTAACATTGGTTGCAGGGAGAAAGATTTTTGTCAAGTGACAAAACACTCTTATTTGCTGAGAGTTTTTCAGAAAGGAATGAAATCATCTCTCTGGGAAGGTCCAGGTTGAGCTGACTGTGGTGTCATTAGCTCATCTGCATCAGTGCTGTGGGTTCACTTCAAAGTAATCAATCTACATGCACAAAAAATAAACTTCACTCAAGTAGTTTCACACTTGAGTGAACCTTTATTAGCATCACACCCTGAGCCCTCATAATGCCTGTATGAACCCTCATTGCAGCCTGACAAAAGAGCTTCTTGTCAGTATTAAGTAGTCTATATTTGCACACAAGTATTTTAGTAATTCCCACTTTGAATTACAAATAGGATTCCTGAAGTGGTACCTTCCTCAGGGAGGAGCACTGCTTTGGAGCTCCAACTTGTTCTCCTCTCCTCTCTGTGCTTTTAGATGGATATGACTCAGTCTCAGTGCCAATACTAAGCAGAGAGCAGTGTCAGCTTCCCCTAACATAGGCATGTTATGGAGAATAATATGGGAAAGCAACAGCAAGCACACACTAAATCTGCTTTTTGCATGGCTTTTCAGTTGCACACAGCAATGTGACCCTGCAAACTTGCACCCGCCATTCTGCTAATGAACTAGTTCTTGCATTTTCTTCTTCCTAAATAAACACTTCCCACATCCATCCCTCCTGGCTGTTGTGGCTCATTTACTGACCTTGGATCCATAGAGGTAATACGGCTGAACGTTGGCTGGCTTGTCCCGCTGGGGTTCCTGCGTGAATGGGATTGCTGTCCTCACAAACCTGTGTCAGGCATGGGACATGGGGAGGAAAGCAGTCAGAGCTCGGTTCATTGTCTTGGGTGCAGATACGGCATGGTCTGGGATGAACTGCAGTTGCAGACTAACTAGCAATTCATCACCTGAATTTGTTACCAACGTTTTCAAGGTTCAGGGGAGCTGCTGGGCTTTAACTCCATTTCACCTGTAACTGATGTATCCCAAAGGGAATGAAAACCTCACCACAATGTGTGTGAATTTTATGTGTCAGGTTTGACATTTTGGAAAGAAAAACAGGGTCCCCAGGTGACCCTTCCTTGCTTTTTCTCCTCACCTGTTGGTGGAACCATTATAGCAGTAGTTGGGTAGAAAGTCAAAGTTGAGCTCCCAGAAGACGTGGAGGGTGATGCGCCCATAGGGCGCGGAGACATTGTGGTTGGCCTCCCGGAACATGGCATCGAAGCTGTCCAAAGTCATGTGCTTGCACAGCAACCTGTGAGTCAGGCGATTTATTTCCAAGAGCCACTCCAGCTCCTGCAGTACAAAGTAGGAGCAAATGGAACATATTACCAAGATGACAATAGAAACAGCTCATAATTGCCAGGGGAATGATTTTATATCCACACTCACACAGAACTTTCCAGGTGAGGATGTAGCAAATGCTAAAGACATCAATTTAACTCAGTGGCCAAGGCCAATTGCACTTCTACTCAAGGGGTCCTGGTTCAGTATCTCCTAAACCTGTGGGAAGCAGAATTAATTTTTTCCCCACTGAACACTGGTTGGCTTTCACATCAGAATCCTTCAAAGGTGGAAAATAGTAATTTTACACTACTTGACTCTGATGCTCCTGTGACGTAGCAAAGGCAGCAAATCCTGCACACAAACAACATCTCAGCCACCTTCACCCAGCTGGGGGAATTCAAGTCAAGATATCCTTCTCTCAGGTTACAGATCTCTCTTATATAAGCTCTGCAAAATCTAACTGCTGACCTTATGATTTATGCAAATACTTAATGGTCCAATAATAATAATGCAATTAAGGCTGCATAAATAAAAATTGTAGAGACTCAGCAGCATAAAGGAGGATACATGGCTGGCTGAAACCTACTGTACACGGGACTAGAAGCCAAAGACAGTTGACTGCGTATCCATAGCAGTGTATTATTCTTTCTATTCATACTCGCAGTCAATAACAGTTCTTACCACTATGGATGTCAGGTCCTCGCTCTCAAAGCGGCTAATGGCCTGGTCTAACGATTTGTACATCGCTGCTGAGATACGCTGGGTAATGAGCCTGTTCAGGTCAATTGATCTACCCAGCAACTAGGAAAAGAAGAGAAGATACGTACACGTTACATATATCTATATCTATATATATAGATATATACAAAGATGAAGGAAAAGATATTTTATTTCTAACAGATGCGTATTAAAACCAAACATCCAAGTCTGCTTAAATGTGAAAGTGATGATGCACCTTGGTTGAGTTTGTCATTACTTAAGAGGGAAGGAGGGAAATGTGGAGCACAAGTCACGTTCCCCTCAGGCCCCATGCCCTGCATGTGGTGTGTCAGAAACAGATTCATGCCTTCTCATTCTAGTACTGACCTCAAGTGAACCCAGCACTAGGATAGTAAAAGGATAATAGACCGAGAGCTGTGAGTACCAGAGTCTACTGCGTGGACCATACCTGGACATGCCTCTGCTTGAGCAGGGTTTCATAGCGGTTGGATGGTGGGTATGGAATAATCACCCCGTAATTCTTACATTCAGCCCGGAAACGTTTGTCCAATAAAACACTGAGAAAAGGAAGCAGTGTCAGGAAAAAAGAAACATACACAGCTTAACTGTTTTTTTTTTTTTTTCCCCAGAGTTGTTGTCATCCTTCTTTTCCTCTTGCTCTGCATCCTAAGAAATTTCCCCACTCTGATAACTCTGCTTACACAACTGAATGACAGGACAGCAGTTATTATTTAGGGGACTGTCACACTGTTGGCCATCATTCTTGGCTTTTGTAATGAAAACATCAAAAAAAATAAAAGACTCTGATGGAAGTTATCACTAGTGCTAGGTTCTGGGGTGGTCCCGCAGGTGTGCTCCCTCCTTGAAGATCTGCTGTGGGAACATTTGGTTCGTTATGGTGATTGCTCTCCTTCTCTAAGGCCAAATGTAATTTAGAGACAAAACTTCCTGCAGAGTTACACCAAAGACTTGGTTCACCTTTGGGTACATGAGAGGAGGATTCACACTACAGTTCACCCATGTTTTTTAAATAGGCAAGAAGAAAATGTCACAAAAGCCTTATCTCCCCACAACAGGGCAAGAGACTGCAGAAGTCCTACAGCAAGCTGGTCTGATGCATGACCTAAGATAGTACCCTTTTAGCTTTTACAAGTCCTGCTGCTTTTCTAGGGTGAGGATACGTGATTATTCCTGTTTTGTAGAGACAGGAAGCTTCCACTCATCTGCCTGATACACAAACAGAAGTCAAACAAGGACACATCTTCCTTAGGCTCGATATGCTTTTCTGCAGCTCTCACAGATTCTACTCAGACAGTTACTTAGGATGCCAATTAATATTTTTTTCACTTTTAACCATGTCTCCTTGCCACCATTAATTCATTTTCCTCATCTACACTGGTCTGACATGGACAGCCATCTCTGTAGGACAGGGATGATCTATTTTGTTATGTCTCTTGCAGCGGCTACTCCCTGAGGGGAACCTTTTGGTTAACAGCAATTTGGATCATAGTCTCTCCTACCTGCCGGCCATTGCTTTATAATAGGCAAAGATCTGATCTGCCAGCTTGTACACAAATTGATCAAAGCACAGGTTCACCTGGGGGAGGAAAAACAAGACTTCATGAGAGTGTCACCAGCACAGAGCAGCTTCTTTCTATGCATGCAAGATCAATACAGCTTAACACAGAGCTCTAATTTAATACATACATGTATGTCACACTATCTAAAAATCAAACTGCAGTTCTCACTGCAGAAAATTGCAGTTACATTTCTCTCTTACTGTTTCTGCATGTTCTTATAGGTCCTGGTCTCCCATTCCCAGTCACCCTTCTCTCTCAGGGATCTCCAGTTTCTCATTTTCCTCTAATGTCTCATAACCCTCTGCCCAGACAGCCTCTTCCATGCCCCAGAGTTTGACAGGCTTTGGTTTCTGCAGTTTCTCATGGGCACAGCTAAGCTGAAGCCCTTAATCAGCAGAGTCTGTAAGGTCTCTGGAAATTCTGATATTCTGAAAACTTCTCGGTCCGATGGGGTATTTTTTTCAGGAGCTGCCTACAATGAATTCACTGAACTCCTGGGTAGAGCTGTCAAACAGGGCAGCGTGACCCCAGCTAGCTCCTTCCATGCAATAAAGATGAAGATAACTTACTTCAGCTTCAATTTCATCATATAGGAACTGCTTTTTGAACTTGGTCAAGGCATAGTATGCGCTGTCATTATAGAGGTCCAAGGGGTACAGTACGTACCTGAGGGCAAGAAGACAGATCATGTCTTAAATGAACTTTGGAGTGTATCAGCATGAACGGCAGCCAGTGCATGTACCCTGCTCAGTGCAAAAAATGGCTTTTCTCTGGCTTCACTCTAATCACTTCCATTCCCTCCAGCCCCTCATATACTCCCTCTTGCTCCTTGTGTTCTGTTGGAGGCAGCTAAAACAGATATACATTTGAGCTAGCTGTGACTTGTTCAACCAATGCTTGCTCCTTCTCTGCCCTTTAAAAAGCTTTCATCCTGCCCTCACTCCAGAGTGCTCTGACAATGGCCATAAAACAGAAAACAAAGTTTTCCTAAAGAGGAAGATATTATGAACATCATCACACTTGCATAACAGCAATTTCTCTCATCATTTATCACTTACATAAAGTGTTAAGGTGCCTTAGCCAGCGCCCCCATCACTTTGGTTGCATATGCTGACTGCTGCATGCAGATGATGGTACTACAAAGTTGCGCCAACATCCAAATAGAGCAGTTGCCAACTGCTGGTTTATGATGCTTAAGTGCACACCATTGCCAGGAAACTGCCCATGTCCATCTGCTAATGAGGTATTCATGCAGCAAGCATTCATGTGACAGCAAGTCAAGAAACATCTATTTTCTCTCCCATGTCAAAAAGATTATTCGTCACTAGCCTACCCTTCTCCAAAACAAAACTCCAAGCCCCAGTGCATGCACGGTCCCAACACAGCCCATTGGTTCTTACTCCATCATGGATGGTTCTTTGGTTTCCAGAATATGGTCTGTGAGGATCCAGGGCATGGACATTTCGATGGGGAACTGGATGCGGCGGCCCATGGTCAGCTCCAGGAAGAATTCCCGGAACCAAAGCTGGGACAGGTCGCAGCACTGCTGCAGTGCTTCTGAAATAGAGAGGAGATTCCCCCCGGCAGGAGGGCACCCATGTTACCCCCACGGGGATGGCAGCAAGGGAACTGCACTGGAGGCAGCTGCAGCAGCCTCGTATTGGACTGGTTTATAGCATGGAACATTCTGCTAGTATGTCTCTGTTTTTAAACCCAGACCATTTCCATGCTGAGCATTCTGTAATGGAAGAAGGAAGAAGGGATCATTCCTTTTGCTCTGTAACTCCAGGGAGAACATTTTAATGGCTCAGAGTGAATCTGGAAGATTTCTTCTGTGCCCAGTGGCTCAAAAATTTGTCCGGAACAGAAAGAAAACTCCAGTCCTAGAAAATAAACTACCACCTGTGGCTATTGGATATTGTTGACTCATTCCTGTTCACATATTGATTACCACCTAGAAACATGCCTCAATCAGGTGTAAGTAGGACATTTGGGAAAAATCAAGGAAAGTCTTCTGCATAGCTCAATGAAGGGTAAAGCTGATCTACCTTTGCCTTTCTGAGCATGCAAGAGTTGGATTCAAGCCTCCCCCTGCCAGAACCTCACCACTGATGTTGAGAAGGTGGGTGAAGAAGAAGGACTGCTTGTGGAACTCCTCAATGGCCAAGACTATTGGCCCATCCAAGCTGCTCCTCAGAGTCTTCTTTGAGCCACTCTTGTCTGCTATGAGGGACTCCAGCATGGTCCGCACCATGTAAAGCTTCAGAAGAAAGTTGACATGCAGTTACCACTCTCCAGTGAGACACCATCACACACAGTCATGGTGCTCTGCAACAAAAAATAACACTTCTCCCACATGGCTACTACCCTCTGCACCCATAAGCCACTGTCTTTCTGAGCTAGAAATAATTACATCTCTAAAAAAAGGAGGTTTGGGGAATTCTACAAAAAATTAAGACAACAAAGCAACATTTAATACACAACATTGTGAAGACTTTGTGGAACAGACCATGAAAACAGCTGCTAATCCACAGGGTGAGAGACCCTTAACTTCCTACACAGGAGATGGACATTTACGTACCTGTGTACTTGAAGGTCCTACTGCTCGTCGTGGGACTTTAATATCAAATCCACCTTTAGGATCCTTCTCACCTCTCAGGCAAGGGTCATTTGGAGGCTCTCGACCTCCCTCCCAGTCACAGATAGTCTTCCGAATTGCCTGAAGTACACTGGAGTGGGTGGGAGAGGAAAGTAGTGCTTAAGCTTGATTCCTTTTTAAGATGAAAATATTCACTGCTGTGCACATATAGGAGGAAAAGTACCCGAGGTGAGGACATACACTGTCCTTACTGGGGAAGTCATGCCCAAAAGTTACCTTGGAAATCACTGCTGGACTGCTAGCTGCTTATATACCCTGAGGCATATGCAGGGCCACATCCTTATATAGTACAAATGTATTACACGAATAAATACATGGGCTTTGCATTTCATTCAAGAAGGACAGACTGACCTGATCAGAACATTCTTCTTCTTCCTGACCGCCTGCCTGAGTGGCTCTCGCAGGGTGACCTGGGCAAAGTCCTGCAGGGCTGCATAGATAGTGTTGCGGATGGCTTGGTTAAAGACACTCTCCATCCGGCCCATCAGCACTTGCAGACCTTTGATCATGGCAATTACCTGAAGCAAAAATTAAAACCATATGTATTTGCTATTTTTCTGTTGTATGAAGAGGTCCATAAATCCAACATTAAGATAAACTGGGACTAAATTCATTCTACTCAAGTAACTTAAGTCCAGTAATTACATGGCTAATTTTTTGATCTTAGCTACTTTACAGATGACAACAACCTGAGGAGAGCATTTACACCACCAGTTTCTTGTAAATGGCCCATGTCCTTTGGCAGGCTCTGTTTCCACTCCTGATCTCTTGATATCTTTAATAACACACAATTCCAGGAGTCTGCACATGCTCCACATGTGGCTGCAGCTGCATGGCTTGCACAGACCTCCCATGCACATCAGGACACAGTCTTCCTTGTACAAGAGCACAGTGACAACTCCCAGGAGGGAGCGAGCCACAAAATTAAGGCAATGTTCAAACCACTTGGAACTGTGTAAGGCAAGATGAAGGTGTGAGGGCCTCTCACAGCCAGGCTCAGAGGACTACTCCCACCATTCAAGACAGCTGGAACAAGAGTAGATGGGACCTGAGGACTGGCTGAGGATCTCTTGTGTTTGCAGACTGCCTGAATGTATCTCCTGATCTTACTCCAGATCATGCTGCTCACACAGCATAAGAAGAGCAGGATCAGGAAACGAGAGGAGAATTGCGCTCATCATGCACTAGTGCAGTGTTTCTATCCCAGTAGGAGCTCCTAAGAACTTCATCTGACCCTTAGTTCTGGGCAAATTAAGGGACATGGGGATGTGGGAACCCTTAATCCTTCAGTGTGGGCCACAGGTATGAGGAACTGGCTGAGTATGGTGAGATGCCCTTCCCTCCTTTTTCCATGGCCTGAGGAATATGGACAGGAAACCAGGCTTGGCTGGTTCTTACTCTTGTGCAGTTGGCACCTACCTCCACAAAGGCAAACTTCTCTTCACTGGTGTAGTTGTACCGGGTGGCTCTCTCATACTCTTCTGCTGTTCCTGGGCAATCCTTGTTACAGAATTTATCTGTGGGATGAACCAGCTTCCAAGAGTACTAGAAGATGGAAAGAGACACTGTCAACATTGCAATGAGTAAGAAGCCAGGCTGGAAAGACTGAAGAAGGCCCTATGCAAGAAAACACTCCCTAAACATTACTGCAGTTGTTTGACATTCCTTTGGGAGCAGAATTTGTGCTTCTTCCTGGCTTTATTATTACTGTGCTTAATATTTTATTTGGGAGGTTTCCAGTCATACTGGGCTTTTGACATCTGTGGTCTTGTGTCCATTGGAAATTTTTCAAATTAAGAATTACAGTCTTAGTTGCTCAAGACTCAGACCAAACAGTTTTCAGTATTTAGCCAAGGTGTTCAGGCTAGGATAACAGTCACCCAGTCCCCTTCTAACACTGGTGGGGACACCCCAGCATCTGCAAATGGCAGTTCAGGTCCAGGGTGAGATGATCAAACTCTTTCTATCTTCATTTGGTACAGGGACATTAGCTGCCTGACCTTAGTGTGTTTGTTAAAAGCTTAAAGTTACATGGCATGAAAGCAAGCTCACCTTTCCTTCCTGTCTTTGTTACATGCTGTGTTAAAATGTCCACGCTCACCTGGGAAGAGAAGCACTTTACACACTCAATGCTTCCATGGATGCACTCACCACTTCCATGACATGGGCACTCCACTTGGACAGCAGCTGCAGTCCCCGTAAAGCAAGATCGAAGAGCTCCCTGTACTCTTCATCTGATTTCTGGCTGTCCAGTCCTGAGCCAGTGACCACCTGGAGAACATCACAGCACACCAGGGCTACACTCAGCAACTTGCGGCAGAAGCTTCACTGAGCCAAACAGCAGGCAGAGATCTCTCTCCCAAATCTCAGCTGAAATTAATTCCCCATGACCTTAGGATCAAGCCAAAACTAAGCAGTGTATGTACTGTCCCTCAGGAAAAGGGGTATCACTTGGTAAGGCTCTTTTTACCCTGTCAGTCAATTTATTTCCTACAGAAAAATGAGTCTGACATGTCACCTCCAAGCAAATAACTGACTTTTCTTTCCACTTTCCTGTTCCTTTTTGATGGTCTAATACTACTGAAATCCTTGAGAGTCTGATTTAAAGTTCAAATAGGCACTTACAAATGCCAAAAAGAAAGGGCTGAGAAAGCCAATTCATGAAACTAACATTGATGAATGAGGATCCCACATTTGCAAATACCAGTCACCATGACATCAGAGAGGGCTCTGCCATTCAGTAAGGACAAGAACAGACATGCCCTTGTGAACTTTCCTCGAAGCCCTGACCAATAAATGTGTGTAAAAAGACCCATTTGTGAGTCACGGGTGTTCTGCCACCTGGCTGACCATAAACATTTAGTTGTAAATTTTTTTCTACTTACTTCAACAAAGCTGTGGCCAAAAAGCAAAAGCTGTTGCAGTAGATCTTTTGGTGCACATGATTTTGCACCTGCAGGGGCTTTTCATAATTTGCTTTTTTACTGCTGGATTGAGAAGTGGTTTGTTCCACCCGTGTCCTTCTCCTTTCCTCGTTGTACATCCTTGTCAGACCATACCTCTGCCACACTTGTCCTCTCCCAGCCTTGTCCAGCTAACAAGCCTGATTGTGGTGACTACCTGCTGAGCTTACCTCACTGTTGCTGTAGCGAGCAAGCTCTGAGATGAAGCGGATGTGGTCGTCTCGGATCTGGACCATCTGCTCACAGATGTTGTACTGGGGACTTATACTGCTCTGAGTGCATGTCCACCTGGGCAAAAAAGCAAGAGTTTCAAGGACAGGACATGGGGCTCCGCTAAGACACCCCCAGGGACAAAGCCTTGTACTCAGCTGCTCTCTTCAACATGCTCAAGACATGTCACCTTCCGGGCAAATGTCAGCCTGTGTCCTTAGTGTATGTGGTCTTCCAGAAGTGGTCTCTCACAGCATGATGGGGACACTTGCCTCACCTTTCAGCCTTAGCATTTCTGCTCCATCTGCCCTGAAGGCTGCTCTCCACATTGGGCTACGTACCCTCATGGGCAGAGACGGCTATTTACCAGGCCACCACTGGATGAGCTTTCAGGGAAGGATGAACTGCAAAGACTCAGCATCATTTGCATCTTTTCTGCTAAATCTAAGGATAGTCATCCCCTTAGAGGTCAGCCCTCCAGGCCTGAAGTGTCTTGGTCATGCTGTCTTCTCCTGCAAAGACTCTGCAAGGGGCCAGCAAGGGACTATCCCTCCCACTGTTCCTGGTTTTGGCTCACACTACCAGCTCAGTGATCAACACTGAGTATAAATGACAAACAGAATATGCTTAAATGAACTAGATTTTCATTTGCATCGAGCCACATGTACCATGTTACAGTGTAATGATGTTCTAAAAGGACAGTCATGGGAAGAAATGGTGCAAATTAGGTCTATTTAACGTCTCCTTTTTCCCCATTCTGTATTAGCTATAGACGTGTAACCAGAACAGCTCCACCAAAATGCCTTGCACAAGCAAATGTCTGTCAGTGAGACTCTCGTGTCTTATTGTCGTCACAATGTAAACATTCAGATCTTGGTTTTTCCCCACTAAATAACTTCCCATCTTAAGACAGTCATGTTCTCCCACCTAGATTTGCTGTACAAAAGGAAAGGTGAGAAACCTGCTTCTGATATGGACATAGACAACGAAGACATACTCCTACAGTTAACTGTGAGGGACATGTTGACAATATTTGTAGTGGTGGAAGGTCCCGGAAGGTAGAAGGTGCTGGATCATGTCATCCCTTGTGAAATCCATCCTCCCACAGTCCCATCGCTTGAGTCTTACCCGTTCCAATGTCCTGTGCTCCCCACCGGACAATCGGCAGGTTAGCAGGAATGGCCAGGGCTGCACCAGCCCTCCCTGCCACACACAACCTAGTCCACAGTGCAGAAACAAAGCGCCATGCAGGAAAAACACCCATCAATTCCACTTTCATGAAGACAGGGAGGGAAAGAAAGTGACAAAAACAACGTTAGTTAGAAATGGGGATTCTATGGAACCACCTCAGCAGAGTTAGTGTTGGGAGTCCCATGAAATTTGCTGGGAAGCAAGCGAGTGAGGAAAAAACATCGGTTAGTGAGGTATGGCACACAGACCTGCTAAGACAGATTGCAAGACAGACATTTAAACTGCACACAGGTAAACAGCCCGTGAGCTATCTTGGTTTTGAGATGAGAGAATGAATGCAGCTGACACGTTTCGTTGAAATGTGCTTTCTGAATGATTTGGGATAAAAGGGTGCAAATTTTTAGACAATTTTTCCCTTTGTAATTAAGTTTTCATAAACATTCTTTAAATTTACATTTTGTAGAATTCTCTTGGGTTTTTTTTCAATTTTAACCGAAAACCTTTTGCTCAGGAAGTTTTGCCACGTAGTTTTTAAATTTCTCATGAACAGTTAATTGGCACTTTTCAACCAGCCTTTGGGAGGGCAGGGGAGGGCCATTCCTGGGTGAGTGACATGGGAAGCAGAGAAGCCGGGCTCTCTGGGGTGGAAGGGGACGAGCAAACAGAAGCATAGACGTAAGACTGCAGGTTAGTTCCTGTCCTGCTGAAGTGACAGCTTGGCTAGGCTGCTGCTTGCAGACGCCGGAGAATTCTGACTTCCACGTTATACGGTCCCACTGGTGGAAGCTGGGCTGCCATCAGCCATTGCAGCCAGAGGCAAACACCATTCCGAGGATATCCAAACCTAACACCGATTCCTCCTGCAATAACTGTGTGATACAAATCTACAAAGATAAGTGGAGCCTCGTACGTGCACGGTGTGACCTGAAACACCGCCTGCAAATTGATCTGACCGGAGCAGCAAACTGCCTGCCACCCCAGGCTGCGAAGCAGTGCTGTACATCGCCACACCACTCCTCAGCTCTCCCATAAAGACTCCATTTCTGCCCTCTGCATTTCTTTCCAGGGAATCTGAGGCCCAAGTTCAACCCTCATTCCTACTGCCCTTCTTCACAAAACCTGCCTGAGCTAGAGGAGACACCCTGGCTACTGCAAAGAGATCGACTGCTGTGTTCACACTCTGGAGGATTTTGTCCCTGAGCAGAAACATGTGGATTAAAATCTCTCCAGAGCAGGGACACGCTGCTCGCACTCACACCTCCAGGCGTGCACACCTCGCAAGCACTCAGCGGCTGCTCTGAACCGTGCATCAGCCGCCTTTCCTTCCTCCTGCCTTGCTGCCAGCCACCGAGCACCCTCCCAGCCCCTGCCAGCGGGCACGGCCGGCCCAGCGTGCCTGCTCCCCTGCCTGCACGCGGGGCTACGGGTACACGGAGGTTCAGAGCTGGCTGCAGACGCACGCACTCAGGGGCCAGCCAGGACATCTTCCCATGCAGGGACAGGGAGGTACACACGTGCACACAGAGCTGGCACGCCGCGACTCACACCTCACAGGGACACACACGGGTACCCGTGCACAGACCTCACACATGCCGGAGAGCTGGAGCTCCCACGGCTTTCAGAACACACACAGAAGCCAAGAGACATTATGGCAGGCACTCACTTGGATTTGTTCTCCTCATAGTGAGCACTGGTCTTAATGTATCTGGCCAGTTCTATCTGCATATCGCCGAATAAAGGAACCACCTGCAGCTGCTGGAAAAGAAAACAAAAGATGGTTGAAACACGGTGGAGAGAGAGCCCGTGGCCCCAGCGTAACACAAGGGATCAGGAAACAGCATCCTGCATCTCTGAAGCTATGGAAAGTGGCAGGCTGTTTACAGCAAGGTGCAAACCTGGACCTAGGGTACTTCACGCCTAGGAAGAGACCAAAAATGATCTCAAGGCTTTTTCTGTGAGGAAAATCACTCCCTGAATGTGCTTTCAGAGCCCTGGACTTGCCGATACCGGGCTGGTTATGGCCAGAACAGTTCAGTGTTGTAACTGGCCAGAGGTTACCAGGTGCTGTCTCTTTTTACAATGAAAAGGGAGAAGCATTTTCCTCAGCAGGGCTTATTTTCTCCCACCATAATACTCCAAGGGAACAGAGGGATGAAAAGCCAGCACACTGGTATTTTGGCAGCAAGTTGCTGTGGTTCCATTCAGAGGGGAGCTATGGCTGCTTTGCTGCCTGAACTCCCAGGGATGTCATCTTCCCCTAGGGACTCAGACTGTACTTTGGCACCACAGCTGCTTGTGATGTGTCTTAACACTTCTCCATAAAGAGCAAGACACGGGCAACATAACAGGGCTTTGCTTACCCTTTACACCTCAGAAGAATTTGGGTGGGAAATAAATTTGAAGCATGCTTAGTGTACCTCAAGCTCAGACACAACCCTGCTTCGCTAAGCTTTCAGCTGCAAACAAAATTCAACCACGAGCTAACAACATTTCTTCAATAAAATATGAAGCTTCAACTTCACCCAACCACAAAAGCCTTGCCCCAGAATTCAGGGAATATGTTGGGAAATTCCCTGTCCTATTACCACACGCTCCTCTTTTCTGGCTGACTTGTGCAGAGGATGTGCAATGCTGTCATCAGGCATTCCCAGTGGCGCTTTCATAAAAGGTTTAAATGAAGGGGTAGTTCATTTTCACTACTTGAATTCCTGGTCAATCCACTAGAAATTTAATCAGAGAGCAATAAGCAGATGTAGTAAGAGGAGTAGTTGGCCTTTTCTTACTGAGATCTGATAGTCTGGAGTGGTACTTAACTGATTAGGTGAGACCACAGCAGGTGCTGGAGCGGTGTAAATGGAAAAAAAGCTGGAAAGGAGAAAGTTACTCCATGCAATGGAAGGTATTTTACCTGATTCTCTGATGGCCCACAGCACTTTGCAATGAAGAGCAAATCTGTATGAATGCACCAAGATGACCAAACTCTACAGGTTACACTGAGGGCTTGATTTAAACTGAGATTCAGTTGAATTAGCAAAGCTGAACCAGGGAAAACTTGGAAGGCTCCAAGGGATGGCACAATAAACCACCTTTGCAGAGCTGCAGTCCTCAGCAGTCTTCCCAGTGAATGGAGGGTATTCAACCACCTCGTTTTTGCCCTGTCCATGAGATTATGGTGTGTGTCTGTAGTCCCCTGCGCAGCACTTCAGCCCTGATCTCAATGCTGCCTCCAGAAGATGATGCAAATTGGGGTAAATAGGTCCCCACTGCCTTAGGGTGAGGATGCAGCAGCTGGTACACCAACCTTTCGTGAAACCAGCTATTTGGCCCCAAAAATTGTCTTCTCATTTTCCCTGATGTGGAGCAAATATTGTAACAAAAACTAATCTTTCCATCTCGGGAGAAAAGTTAACACAGGGGAGGCAAAAGGACTCTGAAAGGACTGCTCAAGCTCAGTAGGTCTAAAAGAAAACTAATTGTTTCATCTGGGAAGTTATTCTGCTATTCTCCTGCTATACTGTTATCCTTTGCTGCCAGTACATTTGTCCCTCATCAGATCCCACCATGCCTCCTAGAGCTGACCTGCCCCAAACCTCAAATGCCTCCTAGCACACTCCTGCCTGTGTGCAGAAGCAATGGAAAGGAAGCGTCACTTCCCCCTGCGGATGCTGCAGGCAGTGCAGTGTGGGGTCTCAGCCCCCCCTCTCCATCTGCCACTGGTGGCCACACACCAGATTGATGGGGAAACCACAGGGTTATTCCCAACCTTTCTCGTGCTGAATGGCCCCATGGCAACGCAGCCTGGCCTCCAGCTGTGGACCAGCCCATGGTTGGACTCAGCTGCATACGTGCATGGGCAGAGGGAGGCTGAATGGCTGCTTCCCACCCTGTCCCTGAAAGCATCCAGATCTCATGGGCCTTTCCTCAAAACATGGATCTGACATAAGTAAAAATGGTTCTTCAACCACTGGGTGAGGCTTTTGAGGAACTTGCTGGGTATCTCCAAGTCCCAGCTGACCCAAGCTCCCCAAGAAGCTTTTTCTGTCCTACAGGGAGCACAGTTTATGCATGAAACAAGACTGACAGATCACACATTGTCTGGCCAGCTGCATCCTCCATCCCTCAGCTCAGCAGCTCACTGAGGAAGAGTGCAACCATAACCCACACAGACCTCAGCAAACCAGCCAGCTTTGTCAGTGGCCTGAAATCACAGTGCTCCTCAGGAGACCGCAGACTGCCTCAGAAATGTGCAGAGAGACAGAACTGATGTCAGTCTGGAGCACCTTTCCATGCTCACAAAACAGACAGACTGTGCGCTGTCCCCGTCCTCTGCCCTTTGGCAGGATGCAGCAGCAGCTGGCTGCCCAGCAAGGGTATGCAGGGCCCTCAGCTCCCACTGGCTCCAGCGCCATGGGAGTAGAGCCAGATCCAGGCACTGCTCACCCATCCACAGCCTTGCTGGCACCAAGGGCCAGCCATCGCTCATCTGACCCATGCTGCATCTCTGTGCTCATGCATGTTCACCACGATCCCATTCCTCATTCTTTAGCCTAGATAATTTCTCAACACTGTGGGGGTTTGGGATGTGTAAATGTTTCTTGGGTTTGTTTTTTGCTGGCAGCATGTGCAATGGTACATGTCACCAATTCATTGGTCTGCAGTGGTCGAACTCCAGCCTCACCCAGCCAGGTCACTGACCTTGAAGAATTTGTCTATTTTGCTAAGGTTGATTCTCTTCTTGGCATCCAACTTGTAAATGTTGCTGACATTCCCATCCATGAGATACAGGCCAAACCCCATCACCTGGAGAAGACAGAAAGGCTGGGTTTCATTACCGTGAAATCAGCAGCACAAGTCAAAGACAGTTCTCCATCACTTAGCATAAGGAAAGGCCATTTCAGGCTGCTGTACCACCTGATGCTCATGAGAAGACTGTGTAAAACAGGCATATATCTGCAAGGATGTACATGGTATACAGAGGACACACAATGGATTGCTTCTATTTTCTCTGCAAAAACACATGATGCTCACTTTGGTAATTTGTTCCTCCTCTTTCCCACTTAACAACAACCCAGAAGTCTTCTCCATCCAAAGACAAACATTTACTCCTGAATAAGAATTGAAAACATTGAAAATATTCTCCTGGATTGATATTTTTTTCCCTTTAATTCAGTTCAAATCATTACAGATATTCAAACTACCCACATGATCCTTCAAAGAACTTTAGCTGACTCATACCACGGTAATGCAGTTCTTCTGGTACTAGTGACTGCAGTCACTGTAATAACTGACTGACAGTAAGGACAAATATACAAAACAACTTTGGCACATTCATCTTGAGGGATCTTTAGAGTTAGGAAACCAAACCTAGAAAGATCTGCCCTCTGCAGGGAATTATGATCAGGAACAGGCATCAAGATGAAAATTCAGGGTGGCAATGCTGGTGGTGAATTTGGCATGTCCTGTGTAGTTACCCAGGTCAAGCCCATGATCCTACACATCCACACACAACAAAAAAACCCTTCCAGCTCTGGAGAGTGCAGGGCATTCACTGTCACTCTCACACACCAGCTGGAGACCACCATCACACCCATGATAGTCCCAGGCAGGAAGAGTTGCTGGCAACCTTAGGAAGGACTCGGGGAAAAAAAAAAGACAGAGATGGGGAAGAGCAGAAGAAATGGAAAGAGGAAGAAAGATTTTTATATGAGAATATGGGAGAAGGCCAGAAATGACAACAGAGAAATGATGGGATAAGGTCCAAATTACAGCAGGAAAGGAGGCAGCTCATGGAACTGCCTGACAGAGGTGCCACTTGAGAGCACCATGGTGGGACATCTCCAACTCATGGCCACACCCAGCCTGTTCAGCTACAAAGAAGAGGTGAGAAAGGAGAAAATGGGAGGATTGAAGTATTGCAGCAGAAGACACAAATAACAGAGATAAGAAGGGAAACAGGAGGAGGAGGAAGACAGTTCTGCTGCTGCATGCAGAGAGCTTTCCCATCTCATAGCAACGGGAGTGTCCAGTGGATGATGGCTCTGCAGAGAATGGAAGCATGTAAATCCAAAGGAGGAAAAAAAATAAAGAAAATCAAGAGAAACATTGTCCTGGGAGGGAATTTCATTTTACTAAAACAAAAGTGAAACTCCACAAGCACCCAGCCCCATAAGCATGGCTGAACCTCACCTTTAAGAGCATGTGTTTCTCACTGGGAGTGAGATACATCTTGTTTTCATAGTAATCCACACAGATGTTGACAATATCAGCCAGCAGTTCCTCATAGCCAGGGATAACCTCTAGTTGTTGGTGCAGACACTGTAACATCAACAGGGGCCACATTATCCACAGGGACCAAGGAACAGCAGAAACCAGAGGAGAACATATTTGAAAGGTTAAGAGTAGAATGATAAGAGGTTTCTGCAAACTTTGTCTCTGCGGTTTTCTGAAGTTACCGGCAGAAGATTGACTTCATAGTACCACCTGTAAGGAACAATCTTCCTTCTGCTGGACAGCTCTCCCCTTCAGACTGATCACAACAGCCAAACATCAGTGAGATGTAAAAAAAAGATGCCTCAGAAGCAGACTTTCTAACTCTCACCTGTCTCTGTGCAATAGTTTACCTAATTAATAGAAGCTATAGAGGCTGTAGAGTATGGGTGGTCATGGGGCCTGATCTGCAGTCCCCATGCAGTCACAGAGATGGACTGGATGGATTTTCCAGGGAAAATGGGGGAAAAGGTTCTGGCAGAACCTCCCCATCCAAGAGCTCTTTTTACGTTTTTTCAGACCTTCATCATTTTCTTGCCCCAGAGACCTTCAAAGCCACCCAGAATGATCATGAGAAAGAGATATTGCTAGAATTACACAGCCTACACCAAAAATCCATCAGAGTCAGTGGCAATGACTCAACAGCTATTGCCATTGTCTGAAGTGCTGTCAGCCTTGGCAAGATCATTGCCTCTGTCTACCCATGGAATGGTTAAGTGGTTCAAAGAAAAGGGACCTGCCTGTGTGATGCGGTTGTGGTTTGCCAGGAACATGGAGAGATTCTGGGACTCCTGGATGGACTGAGGGTCTGCCATCTTCCGCAGAAACTGGGCAGCTCTGGAAGGGAGAAATCCAGCATCATCAAAGATCACTTGCTCAATGTGAGACTCTAACAACTCATCTACACTGGTTGACCTACAGCTGCAATGCAGCAGCCTCAGACCCCCTGCAGTTCAGCTCTGCTCTCCTTGTTTTACCAAGAGGGCACTGAAACACAGCAAGGAAGTTTTTCTAAACTCACAAAGAGAGCCTAAGACAGCAGAGAAACTCAACCTCCATCCTTCTGCTGTCCACCTGAACTCCCTTGAAGACCAGGCACAGCTGTGTCCTCACTCCCACTGCGTCACCCCTCTCACCTTTTGTAAGCTGAATGATCATTTTTGACGCTGCACTTCATGTTCTTCAGCTCATCCAGGACGGCGAACATGTTAATGAACTTGCCCAGTGTGAGGAGATAGGCCTCGGAGACAAAGTCCTTCCTCCGCTCAGCGTGGCACAGACGCTTCACCTCGCTGCAGAACCGCTCAATAGCCTTGCGCTGGAAGGCAGTGGGACAGGGTCATCCCAGCAGTGGCTCGTTATTGTGCAATGGTTATTGCACCACTGTTGGGAGCCCTCTCCACCCACCCACCTCTTCACATCCACCAGCCAACAACCCAGAAAAACAGGAGCCTGTGCCACCCATTAGCTCCACATAGTGGGGGACTCTGGTCCTCCATGAACTTCAAGGGCTGAGACGTGCTCATTCCCAGCTTCTTTACAAGATTTTGAGGCTGAACAAGGGACACACAGATTTTCCTTCAGACAGGTCTCAGGTATCTGTTGGTGGCTGCAAGGAAGAGAACTATCAGGGGCTCAGGGGATCTCTAAGCTGGACTGCCAGGCAAGGATAGCACAACTCTGCTTAGGATAAGTTAACATCAAAGTAATCAATTATTTTAATCTCTCTCCTTGACCACTTACCTGAAAATACATGAACTTCATAAGCTTGGTGACTTCTGGCTCCAGGACTTCCACTGTCTTCTCATAAATCTCCACTCGGTTTGGCTGTTCGTTACATTTTACCTGTGTTGCAAGGGCAAATCATCCTTGTCACCATCAGTTTCTAATGGACTGCAACGATCACCATATTCTGCTTGTTTCACAGTGAATCCTGTCCCCATCTGAGGACAATGGCAGGTCCCAAGAGGGAGCCTGTTCTCAAGGCGCTAGGTGACAGCAGAAGGGGCTGTTTCTCAGATGTGAAATTCTCTCCATGCATTATAAACAGGCACAGACCTGACTATGAGAAATAATAATCTTCTAATGCATTTGTCTGGGGTAGAACACATGCAATATGGAGCTGCTACACACAATATGGGACTGTTATAAAGTTATCTGAGATCTTGTGTTGCAAATTCCCATGGACACAGAAGGCACACAGGGAGCGAGCAGCCAGGATCAGGGGCTGAGAGCAGGAGCCCCTGACCACAGCCATGTGCCCCATAGGGAAGTACTGGGGTCATTGCAAGATCAGATCTGGTGAATCTGTAAATGAACCCTCTGCTGTGGTGTCATCTGCTCCTCTGTCACACGCAGCACTGCCTGCGTCCCTGGGGGAGACAACAGGGCAGAGAGCAAGGACCCCACAAGCTACACTCCCTCGGAGAGGCACAAACACCACAGGGGTGGTGGGGATGGGAGGACACTAAACGCCAAACCAGATTATCTGTAGCCCTCTCTTGCCATCAGCTCAGCCACAGCCTGCCTTCTGTTAGTGTAGCCAGGAGAGGCAGCAGCAGCACAGCATCAAAGGTACATGGGAGATAAACACATATCATATCAGCAGCAGAAATCTCCCCATGGCTGGATCTCATGAGACCAGCAGCAGAGTATAACCCAAGGGGAACTGAGGTTTGACCTTTCCTGGGGAATCACAAATGTGGGCATTGCTAGCCATGTGGAAATATTTTTTCCTGGCTCCATGGAAGCGCTGCAAACCCTTTTATCAGTAGGGTGATGGAAGTGCACTGCACCCGCCCCAACGCACTGTCAGGCAGCATTTTGGCAGTGATCCAGTACGTGTTCAGACTGTGGTAGACAAGCTCTGAGCGGGTCTGAACCACGATCAATGGGCGCCACATGGGCAACCTTATTCATGTCTGTAGAGGTTTGCAGAATGAAGCCACCAAAATCCAGGTTGGAGAGAGAAGGACTAGAAAACAGTTGAAGCAGAACCAGCCCATTAAATGTGGGGGAGATCTGGATCCTCAGGTACATCAACAGCAAAAAAGGGCATTTGGGGAAATGTTTCTGACATACCAACGTGCTTCTTCATGCATCCTCACACAACACCTACAATTCTGGGGCTTGCATGGGAGCAGAGAGAGCACCCCAGTTCTTAGAGCACCCCAGTCTGGGATTCTGAAACCTGCCCCAGCTGCCTAATCTGCTGTGTGCAAGTCAAGAAGAGCCCAAGTCTGACACATCCCCAGAGAACCTGCTGTTTACATCCCAGGGCTGCCTGGGCTCCCTTCTTCACACAACGCAAGAGTCCCACTAACCACTGGGGAATTTTTAATGGAAGCTAAAGTTCCTGATCCCATGAAAAGGTATGATACCATCAGCAAAGTATCAGCAAAGTATGATATAAACCAGATCCGATGATTTTACTTTCAACTTCCAAAATCTAACTGCTTTTGCTTGAAGCAAACTCCATCTTCACATAACATGAGGGAGAAAAATACTTTAGCAATGAGCAGGAAGGAAATAACCACACTGCTTTAATTAAAGCAAAGGCTACCCAATCTCCAGGCAGAGAGGTGGATAAATACCCAACTGACGAAACACAGCACTATCCCAAGTAGGGTGCTGCACCAGAGCTGTGCTGAGCTGAGTAGGACGGTGCTGTTGGCAGTGTAGTACAAATAAGCTGGTCCTGTGGGGATGAAATAACTTCAGCTGCAATTGCTTTGGGGAGCAGGGGAGATGCACCTGAAACCAGGAAATGTATACAAAGCAGCTGGCTTGCGGTGAGTGTGACTGAGCTGAGAGGCACTGCTGGGAGGTGTCAGGGATGGAGCTTTCATACACATAAGCATGTGGAGCAGATGCCCTTTGGTAGGACAGCACTACAGATCTGTTTTTGAAATGTCTACAAGCTGCTGAGATCAGTGGTTGAGACTTTGGTGGGCAGAGGACAATTTGAAGAGTCAGTGGTCTCTCTTTTCAACCCTTCTATCTGCTTCAGTTTTCTCTGCTTTTTTTTGCTCTTCTGTCTCCAGTCCAACCTAACCCACACTGAAGACAAAACCAACTAGGTGCTCTGGGAAGGGCTTGAGTACCTGGGGGATGGCTCGTGAGCAGCTCCTCCACGTGTAAAGCATCACAGCATACTCGTGGCCTTCTTCTAGCATTTCATTCTGAAAGACAGAGAGGTGTTGTTGGGGCAGGGCATTCAGTGAAGGCTCAGAGTCACTGGGCAGCACCTGGGGGACTCACCATGCTGGAGTGCACCGTTGCCTGCTCGATGTACCTGGCAATGCCGGTCACAAAGGCATTTCTGTCTTCAAAGTTTGTATCAAAATTAGCCTATGGGTGAAATGGAGAGATGGGGATTAAAATACAACTAGTTGTTTGCTCACCTCATACAGTCCAGCATGGGATGTGCTGACAAAAGGCAGAATTGGTAGGGCTCCTGGGGCATGGGAGCAGCTTATGAACAATCTGAGGCGCTGCACCTCTAGGTCCGAATTATTCATACGTGCAGCCTGAGATGCTTCTCAATCACATATGTTCATCAGAGGAAATCTTGCAGATTTTATGTGTGAAAATACGGCAATGAAGACTAACAAACACTTGTAAAATCAAGCCAAACTCAGGTGGGGATCAACTACAGGGGATTGCAGCCACACCAGAGAGCAAACATACAGCAATTATTCTACGGATTTTAGCTTGGTAACTCAAAGACAGATGCAGCCCCATTAATTTCCACTTGTGCCCTGGCTGCTAGGGGAAGACCACATCCTGTCAGCAGGAATTGCAAAAAATAAACACACAGAAAGGGCAGGGAACGAGATGTCTGGAAAACATAAATATGAACGTCAGCACTCATCCAGACGCTATTAGCAATGCTAGTGTTGCTCTTGCAAGCAGATGCTTTGGGATGAACAGTTGTTTTGGAAGCTGCTTTGGGTTGAGACAGGGAAACAAGAAAGTGCAGAGCAGGGCAGAGGATGAAAACACAGCTCTTCAGCCTCTCTGTTCTCAGCCGAGTGCCTATTCACATGCCCTGCACCCTGGTAATTTCCTTTGCAAAGTCTGGCTGATGGTATCTGCTGGAGGGCAGAACCTACAGAAGTCCCAGGTGCCCAGAGCTGCTCCTTGCAATGACATTAGCATTGCAGCAACCACGTTCACCTCAATAACTGATTTCCTGAGTAGGAAAGCAGGGATCATAGCTCCATGGCCACAGGGCTACTCTTCTTCATGCCTCCAGGACATTGCATGTGCCCAGAAAAGCTGGGGCTGCACATGTATTTCTGGCTAGCAGAGGAGAGGGCTACATACAAACCAAGCACGATGAGGAAGCAGGCTTGGTCCAATACCTCTAGATCCAGCTTAGATGAGGTTTTGTAGGCCCAGTGGTGTGCATACACTTGTGGCCCTGAAAGGAGCCTGTGCCGTAAGGCTAGACCCTGAGCCCCTCACAGGACACAAGCCAGCAAACAGTCAAAATAGTTTAAGAAAGGGATAAACAAAAATTATATGAAGAATTTCCAGAGAGAGTTGAAATTTGAACAGCCCAGAACTGCCCCTGGGTCTGATAATCTGTAGAGATACTAAGGCTACTGAAGGAGCCTGCAGCCTGACCTGCTGAAAGAGATACTGTAATTTCAGCCCCCTGTGTACAGAGCACAGCAATCACTGCACGGGTGTATTTATACACTGCCATGGGTGAGCCATGAATTCAGGAGCGGCAGGATGGAGACAGCAACCCCATATTATATTTAACCCTGGGTGTGTGCTATGGGGCAGGGTGTGGTGTGGTGGCCAAGCAGCTGAGGAACCCCACTGTGGATCCAAAAGCAGGAGTTTCAGCCTTACCCTGGGCTCATGCCAAGCTTTGCTCGGTCAGTGCAGCTGCAGCTAAATCTGGGGTTGTTCGAGGCAGAGAAGCGATTGTAGCGACTGCCCTCCCTTGCATGCCATCAGCTGCCCAGACCGGCAGCTCCAGCTGTGCTAGCAGCACGGGCCAGCCAAACTCAGGCAGAACTTTGATTTTGACCTACTTAGATGCATGCACTACCATAAAAAGGAAGCACAGAAATATGTGCACAATAAAACATTGCTGAGAACTTTCTGCTGTTATCACAAATCTTATCTCCTTCTTCTTACCCATTCATGCGCTCCGGTTCTCATTTTTTAACTTCCCTATGTCTTGCTCAGCCTTAAAGATCCCTTTCACCAATCTCTAGCGCTTACCTTTTAAAGCCTCTGGGAACAGATTTGTGGCTAGATCCGTTCTAAACATTTCCTTAAACATCGTGAACAGCCAGGATGTTTTCAGCTAGTTCTCACAGCACCATGCACCCCTGTGCTTTGCATAAGCAACCAAAACAACCCTCCCTGCCCCACCACCTCCAGGAGCTGGAAGTACCTGGTACATGATGGAGGACGGAGGCGGTTCGATGCATGGCTGCTGGTCTGGAAGAGGCAGCTCCTCCAGTAAGTCCACATTGGACAAGGCATCCTCTAGTGTGACGTGAGTGGTCATGATTCTGGATGTTCAGCTCTAAATCCAAAGGAAAGAGAGGGTGATAGACAGACAGACAGACAGTATCCAGAAGACTGAGTGGGAAAATGCCAAAGGAGAAAACCAGAACCACAGCTGGCTGGCACTGCAGGAGACATGATCCTGGATTATCTCATTTTCCTTTTCTTGTGTATGTAACCTACATCTCTCTGTCATCGCTCCTTCCGCGATTCAACAGCAGAGCAGGAATGCAGAGTAAGAGGAGCACAGCTACCCACCCGTGCCCTTCTCCGCTTCACTCGATGCAAAACTGCTCAAGACAGAGCACAGCTGTGTGCAGCCCCCAGTGAAAGCACGTGCTCCGAAATGCAAAGCGGCGCTATCAAAAATATCTCTTGAAGCAGAATGATTAGAAAAGCATGATGCTGACACTCACATGCTCTCCTTCTCAGACACATGAACAGTGCTGGAAACTGTAAACAACAAAGTGCGTTCTCAAAGGTGAACCGGAAAGGATCGAGTGCTGCGCAGGCAGGCTGTGGCACTGCAAGCAGCAAAAAAAGAAGCTGCTGTTAAAAATTCTCCCTGCTTTTACCACACATGTGGTGTTCACTGCCCGGTCCCAGCCTGCTGTGGAGCTGCCAATGGTGCCAGCTGCACACAAAACAAAACGCAAAGGGAAATGTTTCTGAAAGCTCACAAGCGCTTACCCAAATGGGAACCTCAGGACAAACCTCTATGTCCTTTATCTCCTCTGCCATTCAACTTTGCTCCAAGTCCACAAGTATGGAGGGGTAGCTGCTGTCACCCAGGCTGAGTGCTTATATAAGCACAGCCACAGGGCTTCCCCAGTTAATACATAATCCATGTGCGATAGCTGTGGCTGACCTAGAGTTGTGTCTCCTAGAAAAATACCCTGCTTCATTTAAATATTTGCAGAGAGAGAATTCCCTTTAAATATTGACCTGTCATTCGATTAGCAAACCGCTCCCCCAGTGGTTTATTCCCCACTCAGAGCCTGTCTAGTTCCAAATGTGAGCCATCGAGTTTAACTGCTCTAATCTGAAAGACAGTAGAGGCCTGTATTATCAAAGTTCCTATCAAGATACTCACACCTTTCAATAAAACACCCTGCAACATTTGCTTTGGCTCAGGCAAGTGGACTGAGCTCTCTGGCTGCCTTGTTACAGAGCATATTTTCCAATCCTTTAATCATCTCTTTGGCTTTTCTCTAAGCTTGATCCAATTTTGCAACGTTTTTTTCTGAAGTGCAGACACCATAGCAGGACACAAGGCTTCAGCGGTGTCTGCACAGGCACCAGAAACAGCCACACCATCAGCTCCCTCCTTGCGTACAATCGCACCAGTTCCTTTGGTCCCAACACCAGTTCCATAGGCGCTCATATTCAGCTGATTATCTGCTACAAATCCCTTAGGTAATTTATTTTTTTTAAGTTGAGCCACTGTTTCCAAGAATGTAAGTGTGCTTTTCATTTCCAGCACTGGAAGGACAATGGCTTTGGGATGTCCACAGATAGACACACGTGCACTCAGCAAGGACCATGGCCAAGGGGTATGAACGCTGTGTGCAGTCCTGGGGTGGCTTCATGTTGGGTTTCAAGAGGGACAAGTCTGCTGTTGTGCCTCTTGCCATCACTGCTGCTTGCACACGTGGTCTCCAAGAATATGTATGAACCTGGTAAAAGCCATTCCACCTCCACAAATGCCTCCCCAAGGTACTGGGCAGCTAAGAAACAGGCTTGGTTATACCTGCAGCTGAAGCACCACAAAATAAGTGGAAAAAAATAACAATCTCAAACAGCCCTTACCCTACACACTCAAATTTCTGGTTTCTTCTTCACCGATTTTTGCTGAAACGGTTTCCTGTTACAAATTGTAGCAACTGTCAAAACCAGACACATTTCGTCCCAGCACACTGCAGGCAGAAGCAGCTTCCTCCCTGCCTGCGAGCATCCTGTGCTACTCTGTGCCAGCCGGGCGGCTTCACTCACCCAGCCCTGCAGACACCAACCTCCTCAGATGCCCACTGCTCTCCACAACCATCCTCCAGTGCCTCAAGACTTGCCTCTGGGCTCCCAGAACTACACCCCTGATACTCACACATGCTTCGTTACATAGTTCAGGCTTGAGAAGACAAAAAACCTTTCCTTTTATAGCTTTGAGGATGGTGGCAGTTTATTTGGGGTCATTTCTCATTTTTCTCTAATTCAAACTCTGTGGCCATTTGTGCAAGCTGTTGGTGTTCTGCTATGATCAAAGATGCTTCCCCAATACCCTGCGACATTCAAAGAGCTGAGCAATGCAAGGGACAAAATTATTGCTGCTGTTTGGGCCATACAGTAGATACAGTCCCAAATACAGCATCAGGGTCCTGCTAAGCCAGGCAGTGCACAAACCTGCAAGACCAAGAAAGTCACTGACCCAAAGATCTTGCACTCCAGTAGAGAAAGAGAGGCAGCATGTGGAAATTTATGAACAGAAGTGTCAAGCCATAGGGAGCAAGTGGTGCAATCAGCTGTTGGCCCACCCTGTGCTTTGCCACGGATGAGGAGAGTGCAAGAATCAGGATACAGATATAAAAACTGCACAGACTTTGTGGACTTAACAGATGAGTCTTCATGGGGACTCCCAGTTTCAGTTCTATTCTTTCTTAAGCCCAACAGCAAAACGAACCGAGGCTATGGGGAAAAGTGTGGTCTGCCAGGACTTTCCCTGGGTCTCATGTCTGTAGCACACTGCGACAGACACCAACCTCACAGCTGGAGCTCCTGATGGAGGGGTTACTGGCCCAGGGCTGGCAGACCTGGATCCTCGTCCCAGACCATCCATGGAGGAGCAGCCTTGAGTGATCCCCATCTACCTGTGCTGTGGCCCCCTCACCTGCTCCTTGGGGTGGCTGTAGGGCTGGCGGGAACCCTGCTTTTGGTTGGGGTGCACTGCCCATTTAGCAGTTAAAGGGGTTGTGCACTGGTACAAAGGCTGGGGAAGGCTCTGAAGGCATCAGCAATTGCTTTGTCTGGTACATGGGGCACTGTGTGATGTCTACCCACCACAGGGACTGCCCAGGAGAGACGAAAGGGGAAGTGCCACTGCCACAGACCCACGCTGTCCTCCCTCACCTTCCTGGATAAAGATTTCTAACACAAATGTACTGGGACTGCCCCAGCAAACCCAGCTTCATTCCCTTGGTCCAGCAGCAAGGGGGGCATCCGTAAGCTTAGTGCTGGTGACTGAGCGGCTCCAGTCCAGGGAAGATGGAGATCCCTGGGGACTCTCATCAAAAAGTCCTCATTAAGCCTTAACTGCCATCCACCACCTGGGCCTCAGGGCAGGGGCAGCCACGCTGGGAAGAGGAGACAGACTGTGCTGGTGGTTTGTTGGCTGCGCTTCGGTGCACATGGCCATGGGGCTGGGGGCCACACCACCCGGGGAGCACTGCAGCGGCCTGCCCAGGAACGGGGCTTTTTTGCTCCCGCACCACGTGCATGGTGGGGTGAGGCCTTCCCTTGCACGCAGGAAGCGTATCCTGCCTGCGTGGACTCAGACACAGCCGTGCTGGCAGCTGGGAGCCTTGCAAAACTACCTTGTTCTCCATATCCCACCGCTGCTCAGAGAGGCTGAAGTCCCTCCAGCCCTACACATTTCAGCAGAATTGAACATAGCCTGGCAGGAGCCAGCCCCACCCCAGTGAAGCCCCAGAGAGGGATGCAGCCACCTGGCTGACTACCTCTTCCGCCAATGAGCATCCGTGCTAATGAGCGCAGTGCTGCTCACGCTTTCTGCCCATCTTGCTGCAGAAATTTCATCTTTCCATCCCACATCTCAGTGACCAGCCCTCTGGCCATTTCTTACATGTTCTAAAGCCAAATGACCACACAGAGGCACTGGGACTTCTGGACACTGCAGGGAGCCAGCCAAGTGGTACCCATGCACAAGGCATGGCTCCACCACCCCAAAATGGAAATTAAAGAGTTCCTGACTCAGTGACTCTGTTGTGGCAGCGTCAGGAAGGTTTTAAGAAGGAGCAAAGATGGACATCCCAGATGTCTACATTTGCTTGCCCAGGAGTACTGGTGCAATTCCATCCTCTTTGCAATGACAGGAACAAAGACAACTTTATTATTGTTAGAGCAGCTTGGGGGAACAAAGAAAGACTTTTAAAAGCAGGGCCATAATGAATATGTTGCATGTGTGTGTGCTTGGCTTCAAAACTGCACGGTTGAGAGCTCTGGGGAAGTGGCACAGGCTGTTTGGGTTTTTCAGCTCGCCTGTTCCTACAGCAGACATTCACATTGGAGCTTCAGTGGCTACCAAGAGCAGGAAAGGGAGCAAGAAAAATGGGAATTGCCCAGGAGATTGGCAGTAAGATAGGGTCCAAACCTGGGGTGAGATGAGAAAAATTACTTTTGCTGGGGAGATGGCAACATAGAGAAGGAGGACAAACTTCTGGTCAACTCCTGATGATATGGAATTCTCTCCTTTGATGCCCAGTCCCTGGGTAACCTGGGAAAGTCAATTTATTTTTGTCCCTGTGATAAACCTTCTTCTTATTTCAAAAAAAGCATCTAGCCAGTGGTCAGGAACCATCCTGGCCCAGCAAGTACCCCAGTGGACTGATGGCTCAGGTGCATGAAAGCAGAGTGTTTCTGGCACCCATTGCCTCACAGCAAGAGGAGGATAAATGCTCTGACCCAACATCATTATTTTTAGTCAAGAAGAACAACTTCAGGGTGCAAAAGTTTAGTTTGACCTTTGCCCAAAATGCTCAGGATTAAAGTCCCCTGTGTTTTGGGGTGAGTGTCATTAACCCCTTCTCTAATGCTCTAAGAATTACTTGTAATTGCAACCATCACCAGAATCAGGAGGTTCTTTGCAGGAGCAAACATACAAAGCCAGGATGAGCGAGGCTGGCAGAGCTTGCTCCTGCCCTACACAGACACAGATGTTAATAAGCATGTTAATAACCATTAAATTACTCTTCCCATTACAAAATGAAGCCAAACTGCACGGCTCCTGAGGCTGGTTTTCTTTATCTCCACTCTGTGTTTTCTGCTGTTCTATTAGGGCTGAGTTCCAGGCATTTATACCAACCTTGTCTCTCAGCAAAACCATTATTTGGGAATTTATTCCTTTTAGAATAACTTCATAATTTTTTTCTGGTGCCAAAGAAAAAGAGTCACGGAAGGAGGCAGGTATAGAAAGCTACATTTCCAATATAGTTGAGAAATTTAGAGGAAGTTACAAGTAACCCCACTGCTGACAGTTAAAGCTCTTAATGGGAAATTAAATCGCACAGGACAGCATTGTTAAGAGTTGTTGTTAATAGTTGGCCAGTTATTGATCTTCCAAAACCAATCTTCCTATTTTTCATGCAAAGATGATAATTGTTTCTTAATAAAACTATTATCATGAAATCAGCATAGTCTGCTTTGCTCGAGAGACCCTGGTCAGAAAATGGAATATTTTTCCATATTCCTCAGGCTTCATTAATAACAATTAACTGTACAGAGAAAAGGAGAAAAGAATTATCCTTTGCAGGGAATTACCCTAAAATTATACAGCTGTCACAGACACAAAAATACCAGGCTAGTCACTCATCTCAGTGACTAAACCCAGACAACTGTCATCATGCAAAACAAGAGGATGCTTTTTCTTTCAGTATCTGTGCAGGGCAGGAGGTGTGCAGAGGTTTTAGCGACTCAGCCTAATTCTTTGAGACATTTGTGATCCAAACCCCACAGTCTGGAACCCCCCGTGGAAAGCAGCAGATGGCGAAGGGGAACAAGCTCTGCTGCTGGCAATGTCCACTGACAGCACACACAACCGTCACCCTTCCCCCTTCTCCATAACAACCCCGAGCATGCAGAGAGGTTTTAGTATGTGCATCTTTTTCTTCTCCTCATTCCTTCCCGGTCTTTCCAACCCACGGAAATTTCCTGCAGAATCCATCCATGCCTCCGCAGGTGGGATGCGGCTGGCACCACGCATTTCCAGCTCCGCGGGTGGAACGTTCAATACAAAGAAACGCTCCCCGGGGCGCACCTCGCTCCCGAGCGGTCTCACGCACGAGAAACCCGGAGATTTTGGAAGGGAAAGGTCTTGCCGACTTCCAGCGACGTCAAGGCACGAACCTGAGGGCGCAGCTCCAGCCCACTGCTCCCAACCCCGGCGCTTCCTCCTTCTCCCTCCTCCCCCAGGGACCCCGTCATTTTCACGGCACGGGTGATGCGGGCCCTGGTCGGGAGCCCCCGCCGGGGCCACCTTCGGCCGGCGGCGCTGCCGCTCCTCCATCTCCTCCATCTCCTCCATCCTCCTTTCTCCCTGCGCCGAGCATCGCCGCGACCCCGGCTCGGGTTTGCGTTGCCGCCGCTGCCCACGGCGGGGCCTGCAGCGCCCGCCGGGCCCGGGGTTCGGCCCCTTCCCCCCGTCCTGGGGGCGCGGAGCCGGGATGCGGGGGGAGGGAGAGGGGGATTTGCGCTGGTTTTTTTTTTCTCCCGGCGCCTGGCAGCGGCTGCGGGGAGGCTGAATGCTGCAGGTAGCTCTAAGCATTGTGGGATACATCCCGGCCCGACCGGGCCTCCCCGCTCCCTCTGCCCCGGGGCAGCAGCACCTGCCCCGCTGCTGCCACCCCCAACCCTCGCCACCCCCGCTCCCCGCCGAGCCCGCCCGGCGCGGCCGGGGTAGCACCGGGCTCGGCTGCGGCGGAGGCAGCTCCGCGCAGCCCGGGGGTCAGTGGGTGGAGGAAGGGAGGGAGGAAGGGAGGGGGTGAGGCCGCGCAGCCCCCGCACCCACCCCAGCCCCGCTCACCTGGCGCTCCGCGGGGCGCGATGCTCGGCGTCGCGGGATGCTCCGCGCCGCCCGCACAAAGAGCAGGAAATGGCTGCAGCAAGTGCACTTCCGCGGCTCTCCGCCGGCCCCTCCGCACGGCGGCGGGGGGAGCCCCGGCCCCCGCCGCGGGAAGGGGCTGGAGCCGCACGGGCGGCTCCTCCCCCGGGCAGCGCGGGGGATGCGCGGCGGGGCCGGGAGCCGCATCCCTCTGCCCCCCGCGGCGGGGACCTCCTGCCGCGGTCGTTCCGCTGGGGCTGGGGCTGGCGGTGGCGGCGGCAGTGCGGCGCCGGGCAGGGGGAGCGAAGACCACCGGCCCCCTTCCCGGTGCACGGCGAGGACAGGGCTGGGGGCGGCTGCCGCAGCCCCCTGGGCGCCCGACGCTGGGTAAACGCCTTCGGGTCCCTGAGAAAGCAGGACGCGGAGGGGATTCCCCATTCCTGCTGCTGAGCCTGCTGGGTCGCAGATGTTCAGCTGCTTTTCCCCTAAGAACCTGTACCATCGTTAGGTTTTCCCTACCATTTTAATGAAAGCCCTCCTTACAGAATTCATATAAAGCTTTGGATCACTGACTGTGTTAGGCACCAAAACCAGAAGGCAATGCCTTTGCTCAGAGCTCCAAGCCTCTTCTGAGTCAGCATCACATCCAAAAGATCTTCCTTTTGGCATTTTTGGTATCTGGCATTTGTTCAGGGACAGGTTTCCAGTCCTTCTGCTCATGCTTCTTTTTAAAGCCCCAATACAGATCTTCAAATCTACTGTGCAATCCAAACTGGACCTCATACAGCTTTCAGAGGAACATCACCTCATGGTGATTGATAGAAAACCTGTTTGGGGATCTTCATTTATTTTTCTGCATCCCTCTCAGCTTCTGCTGCTGCTGTCTCTTTGTTGAAAGACATTTGTGGATATCCTAGGATTGATGAAAGTCTAGATACAGAATCAAGACATAGTTCTTTGGTGGCTCTGGCAGTGACCTTTTCCTGAGCATCAGCCTATGCTAAAAATGGACTGCCATCTGGCCCCTCCTGGATTAGAGTGACCGCTCCTGGCTCCTTAGAGACCGCTGACCTTGCTCCCCATGGGTATATGCTGGCTCCCCAAGGAAGACTGAACACAAGGTTTACATCATGGCTCTGCTACTATAGGTTGAATGGATTCCATGGGCTGTAGGCACTGGGGTCTGCAAACTACAAAAGCAGCAAGACAGTCTTAGGAACTATCTCTCTTTTAATAGACAGGAGCACACCTGAAAAAAATCTATCAATAGCATCCCTGGGAGTACACTCTTCTCTTTCTTGTGCATAACACTTCTTCTATCTCACCTTTAACTGGAACATTTTGTAGCCATCATTCATCCTTTTACTGTTTTTCAGAAAAAAATGAGTAAGTGAGCATTGTTACTGCAGATCCAAAAGATTTAACAGCTAATATTGTTCTGACGCTGTGGGTAAAACAAGGTCAGCTCAAGAAAACTGTGGCAGCAAAAAGTACTGTGGACTTTTTCTTGCACAGTTTAATTTGCTCCCACTATTAGCCAGACCCAGGGGGATGGGAATTCCATGAATGTTACGATATTATTTTCTTCTTGTACTCCATATTGCCTTAGATCATAGAATAATAGAATGAACTTCTCTGCATTTGTCCTGCAGATCTCTCTGCAGGCTGGTAAGAATGGCAGTGAGGGGCGGGCTCCATGCAGCTACAGATGCAGGAGTGTGTGTGTCATCTGGTTGTGTGTGGAGGGGAGAGATAACATGATGGTGGAATGAGCTGAACAGAAGAATACACAAATTTGTAGTGGCCACCAAGTGAGATTTACCAGAGCTGTTCACCTGAACCCTGCTGTGCTGATGAGTGCAGCGTTCAGAAAGGACAAAGCCAAACATCACACAGAAACATGTTCATTAGAAAGTGTTTCAGGAAATTCTAGATTTTTTCAGGATGAATTTTAAGGTAATTATCCACTGGAACAAGTAACCGAAACCCTCCACTTCCCCAGGGTGACCAGCCCATGCTCAGGAAAGAGCTTTTCATGGCTGACTCTCTAGCCCCTGGTCTCTACTGAGAAACATCAGCTTGTCTTTCTAGATGAGGTTACTGGTTGACTACTTTTCTTAGCTGGGATGCCAGCCTGGCTGTGTCAGTGCCTGGCTGTTGCAGCAGCAGTGTGGGGACGTGATGGGACAGTGCTCTGGGCCTTGGCTCAGGCCAAATGTGCAATGTAGGCAGAGCCATGCAACCATCTCCTCTGATAACCATCAGGCAAAGGTAGGGACAAGCAAAATCTCCCACCTTTCTGAAATGCAGCCAAACAGAGGACTCAAACTGCGAAGGGGGAATGGCTTAAACATTCAGCATGCTGCAAATACTTTCCAAGAGGACAGGGAAGGGGTATTCAGAGAAGGGTTATTTGCTTTGCTGCAGGAGACTGATTTTTTCACCTCTATTTTGTGTGGAACATATCTAGTTAAGCCACATGAAGGGCACAAGACTAAACTTGCCATAGAAACTACATGGTGGGAGGAGACCATGTTATAGTGTACTGATATCATGCAGTTATCACAATATGGCACTGGCTCTTTGAGATTTGTGAAGTCCTCTGTAAATAATTGTGGGGAAACATCCTTTGGGAGCACTCAAATATTACTACCCCTATTTTCTGAAGATTCAGAGAATGTAAAGCCACCACAATGGATGTTTAGACTTAAAAAATATGTCCATATAGTAAATTGCAGAGATTCTGAATACCTTCTACTCCCATAAACCCAGCACATAATCTAAACCGAAAACATAGGCATAGTTCTGGGGAATAGAGATATTTCAGAAAGCCAGAATAAGCCTGTTTGCTTCTTCATGGGAAGGATTTGGAGGAAGAGCAATCTGTATGATTGTAAGAGCATGAGACTGGGTTTTGCACTTTTGCTAACATATAGTGAAAGCCACAGTTGGGACTCAGCGATTTTATTGTTTGTAAAAATATGTATTGTGTACATGGAAATATTGCAAAAGAAAACAGAATATAAAACATCACAATATTGTTTTGTGCAATTTAGCTAATAAATATTACACTTATCCAAACATAAATATTATCTCAGAAACATTACCTATCAGAGTGATATTGCTGCTACTTAAGGGCAACCTCCTCAAGCTCAACACACCCCCGGTTCCTCCAAGGATGGAGGGGGCAGAAATCCAGAATCTTAACTTTGTGAGCCCTCAGATCCCCCTGCCACAAACTGCCTGTGCTCGGGGAAAAATCATCTCAGCATATCCTGTGGTTGTACTGATTGTCTAAGTGCAGCTGAGAGAGAGAGAAAATAGGGTTATGGCCAGCTGTCCTCAAATGTAGCTGTAAATGTGCACTTTAACATGGTTAGGGCTACTGAAAACTTCACTGGCTGAATGCCAGATTCAGCATTGCTGTAATGTGACAACAGGGTAACTCAGACTAAAGCATGAGAGGGACAAGGAGAAATTTAGCTTAAATTCACTGTAGGCAAAAATTCCAAATCTGTTTATAGTTGCTTATATTCTACATACTGGTTTAGACTACCAAAAGATTTTGGCAACAATCCTGATTTGAAGGTAGCACTCTGATCCTGCATTTAGGATTGACAACCTCTGGTGTGAATGTTGGGATTCTCTCTCCTAGGAGAGTAGTTCTGTGTGATATTTGTAGGATTAAACCAAAGAAAATAATGTGGAATCAAAGCTAAGTGGGAAGATGTATAAGGCAGGAGCAAATGCCTCGCCCATATCCATATATCTGAAAAGACATTCTGGCTCCTAAAAACTACCCTAGAACCATGGGTCTGAAAAATAACAAAACTTAAGCCTCCTTCTATGAAGAAATAGTTTGACACAGGATATGTGACATCATGGGATTACATTATTTCCTTTTTCCATTTTTGTTGGCAAATGTATTTGAACCTGACTTCTGTAATGATGGGAGAGGTTGCTGCTGGAAGCTTGCACCCCAGAGTTTTTGTAAACTGCTGTCACGGAAGGTTTACTCCTGTTCTCACCTGTCCAAACAGAGAGGCATCAAAAATACATACTGCATATGTGCACATAATATCTGTGAGTCCTCATGACTTCTCTAGTTATTGTTAATGCTTAGCAGAAAGTCCTAATCATATTTACAAGTTCTGCAGGACACCAACACCCACACTTTTGATTTTGAGGTCACTTATGTCAAAACAGTGTCTATGTCTTGTGGTGAAAATATAGATTTTAATTGAAATACCAGGAACTAGATACTGTTTATACCTTCTTCTGCTGTCATGACATCACGTGGAACTCCTCATGGAGTAAGTACCCAGGCATAGGAGTAAGTATCTATTCTCATAGGACTTCTTCTTTGATCAGCCCCTTTGTTCACAGAAGGCATGGAAAAGTCTTTACTTGTGATGATTCAATTACTCTTTGAAGTATGAGAAAACTCATCTCATTATCACTGGTGCACTGAGCACATGCTCTGCGTGTTTTCTCCTCATGGCTACCCTCCTGAGCCCTCTGTCTCCTTCCTTCCAAACACACCAGTTCAGGAATAGGTTCCTGTATCTTCCACAGACAGTCAGATCCTGGGATCCTGTCTTGTCCTGGACTGGAAACAGATAGCATTCTGTACTGCTCAGTCCTCCATGTTCTGCTCAAAGAAATGGGATGGAGATCACATATTTGTCTTCTGATGTAGAAAGACTGAAGAAAAAAACAATACAAACTCTCAGTTTTGACTTCCCCCTCCAAGAATATCTCCATTTGCATGAGTCCCTTTTCCCACTTACTAAACAAGGCAACTTGACAGTACTTCAAGACTCTTCAATGCGTCACACTTTCTCTTCCTGCCTTACAAACTTGCATGCACATGCAGACCCCTCTTCAGTTTACCAGGTACCAGAATCCTGTTGCTGTTATGCCACAGTTTCAGAGAAAATCATGCAAGAGGAGAACAAAACCACCTTGAAATACCAGCATCAGAAATGCAGTCACTAAATCCAGCCTGTTCCCATGTGTGCCAGGCTTATTCCTGTTCAGGACTTTCAGGTCCAGCCCACTCTGAACTAGAGACCCAAGAAGATGTCTAAACATTCCTCCTCAGTTAAAAGCAGGGTTGGTTTTTTTCCCCAGGGGAGACCTTCATTTGGGAGTTCACAGAACTGGAATAGTAATCTCTTCAGTTTGAGGATGTATCTTCAGGAGCAATACACTTGCTGGATTGTGTGGTTCTGGACTTTGTGCTCAATTGCTGCTTCTGCTTGTAAGATGCAAACTACATTCTTGGCCAAACCAAAGCTTGTGTCTGTCTAGGCTCTGGAAGACCTGGGGATACCCTGTCTGTCTGGAAGTACCAGACTCTGCCCTCTCCTTCACCCCAGGCATATGGCAAGTGTCTGTGGTGAGAGGATTCCTGTTAATGCTTTGTGTGGGGAAAATCCAGCCATCTGCCCTCTCAGGACTTTCTTAGCTTCTTTTAGTGGCTGGTGCCGTGATTACAGATCAAACTCAGAAATCTCACTCAGCTGATACAGCAGAACAGCAAAGGATGGCCGGTCATCTTTCCTCTGAGCAGAGAAAGAACAGAGAGAATGAACATTAATGTCAGCTTGAGAGGAATGGCAAAAGGGGAAAACCTTGTGAAGAAACAGAGTATTAACAAAAATAAAATCTACTGTTATAGAGAAAATGCTAACAGAAGAATGAGCTTCCTTCTGTGTAATGTTTCTTTTCAACTAGCAGTGAATTTTACCTAGAGGACACTAAGTACATTTGTAATGGGTTGGTTGTCATTTTTACCATTACTATTTAAACTCAGCCCCACGGATCTGCAGCTAGCTTAGGAAGCAAACTGTTGAATTAACTTGAGTTAGGTGCACTACGTAGATTTCTCACTGAAGTCAACACACTCTATTCAGCTTCAATAAAAGGTACAGCTTGCTTGCTAGCACAGATGAAAGCTATGGAGTGCTTCACCTCTAGGATTTTATCTTGTGTTAGCATGTAACGTGTGTACCTCTCTCTCCTTGTAAAAGCCAAGTAGAAGAGAACTCTTGTCTTTGGGAACTAGGGCTCTCCCATTACAATACTAACCATCCTCCAGCAGTGGCTCATGACCTCATAAATTGCATTGGAAGCCAGTTTGGGTTTGTAGAGACGAAATCCTGCATTGATTTCTTCCACCACTTCTCCATTGGTGCGATTCTCATAGGGGATTTTACCTTCACTGAAGACCTCCCACATCAGCACTCCTAAATCAAACAAATGAGAAAAATCACAAAGAAGTAAATAAAATCCTCAGCAGGCCCATGGCCACCTTTGACCTGCTCTTCTCTGCAGCTCAGCATTGGTGTCATTTTATTTCTAAAAGCTTTTTCACTTAGATTCTCAGTACACAACTGAAACATCAGGCCCTAACACAACTGTACCGTTTGAGGATGCCAGCTAAGATTTCTACTGGGCACTGGTCTGTATGAAAGTACCAGTTCGGTCACTGCAGGTGTGACTTCTCTGCAACCTACTTCTTGATCGTCTAGCACAACAGGAGTGGCTTTTCCCATGAGTCAGATGAAGTCTAAGTGTGTTACCTGTTAGAAAGCAGAGCAGTGTTGTATGTCTTCTTCTAAACTGTGAAGAGGGAATGCTTGTGCATGTAGTCCATCCAGATGTGTCATATGGGAAAAGGAATCTACTTTTTGTCACTGATACAATTTATCTATTGTTGTTTCCAGTTAATCACATACAAAAGACGCGGTACCGGTGTTCTTTCCTGCAGTGTGTCCTACACCAGGATCAGCTTGTATCTTGGTGAGACTCAGGAGCAAAAAAGCAATATGAACTGCTCCATTCCTGCTAGCCAATTTAGCCTCAGTACTTGGAATGCATATCTTTCCTTTTCTCCTAAACAGTCAAATATTTTCCAATGATTACTGTTCAGAGCAGTACAGAAACTTGCACTTCTCTAGTATTGTGGAAGAGAGAGGAGAAGACAAAAAGACCGTGTAACACATGGCAGTTGGCCACCATATCAGAAAGGCTCTGCAAATGGAGTAAATGCAAGGCATCTGTCTTAGCATTAGGTTTAATTTATTTGGTCACCTTATATGACTGATTTGGTAAACTGTGTTCACATTGTATTAGAAAAGGGAGAGATAGACTGATCTGAAATGAAGTTGTGGAAGTCCACAGTCCACTTTGCTAAATAATGCCTTCTTTCCAGCTTTGAATTCTTCAAACAGGAAGATGCATAGAGATTGCAGCTCCTCTCCAATGATATTGGCTCTACTGAACAACAAGCAAAGCAGTTGTACTCCCCCAGTGTGCAGATGCATGCACTGGGCATTTCTCACACCCATTTTGTCCTCCTGGGCACTGCAGGATTTCAGGCCTGGCAGAAGAGATGAATGGGCTGCAGAGTAGCAGAGCTGAAAGCTTCTCACAGTCATGAGACCATGATATTACAGAGGAATCCTCTTTTGCAAACCCCACTGGATGGGGAGATAACAAGCCTGACAGATGTACAACACTGCTGTCTGCACATTTCACAAAGGAGGGCTGACCAACACAAACAAAGCTCACCGGTATTTCATTCAGCCTTGAAAATGGAGTGAGCCAACTTCACCAGGCTTGGCTTGCCTGTAAACCAAACTGAGCAACCTTTTTGGAAGCATCTGGCTCTCAGTGTACAGGCCAATTTCTGATTCGTGAAGCAGAAGAACATTCTTACCAAAGTAGCATCTCTCACCGTGTCACTGCCACTTTGCTGTGAGGTGTCAGAGACAGCTCTGCTGGCAAATATTGTCCCTTGTTATTACATGGTGAGTGCTGACAGCCTCCTCCCCAAGCCAGGGGACACAGAAAGAGGAATGGTGCCCTCCTCCCCTAGCCAGGGGACACAGAAAGAGGAATGGTGCTCTCTAGAACATCTCTGAGTTGGGCTTGCAAAGGTGTTTGCGTGGGTGTGAGCACCCAGCTCCCACTGCGCTGCTCATAACCCACCCCAGGAATACAGAACTTCAACCGCAGCAGAAGACAGCAAAGAGGGAAGCACAGAATTCACAAGCCCAGACTAGCAAAGGTTATAATCCTGCATTATTTACTGCTAGGCCCAGAGCTGAGTGGCACCCCATTGAGTGTGTGCTGTGCACAGCACACTGCGCCGATTCATTACGCAGTGCTGCGGTTTGCCTGCGGGCTGGAGATGGGCCAGACACAGGAGTGTGCCAGATCAACAGGCCAGGGAATAGCCTCTGTTATCTCCAGTGCCGATGACTTTGGGGAAAAAAATATACAACGGTTTTCTTATCTACGAGGGTCCAGAAGGGAAACCAAAGAACAGATGCAAACCATAAACCAGTGCACTGGGGAGCAGGAAATGAGGTGAGAAAATGTGAGCAGTGAAATAATATTTTCAAATCGGCATAAAGCAAATGGAGTTAGCAGAGCAAACTTGGAAAGGCAGAGGGTTTGAGTTAAGCATCACTGCCCAGGACTGATGTATAGAGAGATAAAGCACCTAAATGTCTTTCCTTTCCTTATATAAACTTGTCAGTAACTCTCCAACCTTTTCTTGGACACTCCTGCTTTACCAGCATGAAATAGAGTTTATTATTTGGTATTATACAGCATTGCAGGTATAATAGGTTAAATCAGCAATGTTTGCAGTGTTCCAATATATCTGGGTAGTTTACTGTTCTTTCCTGTCTTTCACTTAAATGATTTAGGCTTGCTTTCCTAAGCCATTATTGAGGTAAAACACCCCTGGAGCACAGACAATGTAGTGTTTAGGAGAATTTACTTGAGGACTGAGCCCCTAGGTTTTCTGAGCTGGCATTTGTTGATTTCTTTCCATTCTGACAAGAGGTTCTTACCAAATGACCAAACGTCAGATTTGGTGCTATAGTAGCTGTAGGAGAAAACCTCTGGAGCAGACCACTTGACTGGAAACTTGGTACCTGTGGAGCTGGTGTACTGATCATCAAGGACAATCCTGGAAAAGGAAAAGATGGGAGCATGCTGAGTAACCTCCCCCATCCTGTGACAGCCCCACAAGGAATGTGTGCAGCCTTGGCAGCATTACCTGGACATCCCAAAGTCAGACACTTTGACCATGTGGGACTCTCCCACCAGGCAGTTCCTAGCGGCCTGCAAGAACAGAAGGAGCAAAGGCAGAAGGTCAGAGGTGAAAGTCTGTCACAGGCACTCAATTACTTTGATCCCATCAGAGCAGATAGTGCCTAAAAAAAGGAGAATCAAAGTGACATCGTATCATACAAGGAGACCAAAACTTAAGGTTCCCATGCTTTCTGAACATTTTATGGCCAACATGTTCCTGTTGTTACAAAAGCTGTTAAAGCATCACTCTGACTTGCAGCCCCTTCTTGCCCAGAAAGGGCAGTGGAAGATCCTAAAATTAATTAAGGGAGAAAGCACAGGAAAAGCCCAGCTGGAGGGAAAAAGAAGTCTATGTAGGACCAACACACCAGGTCTCTGTGGATGACAGAGTTTTGTTCCAGATAAGCCATTCCTTCACACACATCTTGGCACATCCCCAGCAGGGTTTCCTTTGAAAAACTGCCCCTCTGGCTCCTGAGGTAGTCGGACAAGCAGCCATTCTCCATGAACTCAAACACCAGGCATATGGGAGTGTTCTCAAAGCACACACCATAAAGCTGGACTAGCTTGGGGTGTGACAGCTTCCTGTGGGATAGGGAGGGAAGGTGGAAAAGAGGCTGAAACATGTTCAGTGCCTTCTGTCCTTACAGCAAGTGTGTTATATATGGCTGTCTATGTCATCCTGCTACACCCCACTCTGCAAAGACCAACTATGAAAGCAGAAAGAAGAAAATGTGTAGATGAAGTCTAATGTCAAGTAGCACTAACTATCATCCCATTTTAATGGTAATGGTCACCAAAATATTTTTCTACATGGACAATAATCTAATCAAACAAATTAACATCCATTTCTGTCTGTTTTGAAGGTAGAGAAATGTAAAAAATACGAAGTCAATAAAACTAAAGAGAAATCTTTTCAGTTGTGCAAAGAAAAAATAAAATTGCAGATAAGGTTTTTCAGTAAAGAGATTTCTCCATCTAATTTTTGACAAAAACATTTTGGTCTGTAAAACACACTATCAATCAACCCTGCCTTCCAGAACAGCAGAGGTCTAGAAGACCATTCTGGATATTGATAGACTTAGAAGCACAAAAATTCACCTACACTTTCACTTTGGTTCAGTCTTATGAATCCTATAGGGTCTGATTTCCTTGGCAAATCTGCTACTTACATCAAGACTTTAGCTTCCTCAATGAAATCCTCTTCAGACATTGCTCCTTCACGAATGGTCTTTATGGCTACTTTTGTCTTCTCCAGCAAGTAGCCAAGGTAGACCACCCCAAACTGACCACTGCCAATTTCCTGTACACGAGTGAGCTCAGAGGGTTTAATGACCAATTTTCCTGTTGATTGTAAGGGATAAAGAGTAAGGATCTAGCAGTAAAATGTCATACAAAAAGCTTTTGTGGGTTAAACACTGAGACAGGACTCGAAGTGAGACTTTCTGGCTCCCCCTTAAATTGTCTGTCTGACCTTTGTTAGCTCATTTGACTAGTTCATGCTGCAGGTCATGTTCAAGGGTAGGAACAACAACACCCCCTTTCTTTCCCCAGTTATCTTGTTTATCTAGTTCTTCGGAGAGGATTGTTTCTACCATGCATATGTGCACTACTGAGCACAACATGGTTTTGAATTTCTTTGATGTCTCCCAGAGTTACAATAAAGATATCAGAAAAATTCTGTAGACAACAATATGCAAATGGAAACATCTTTCAGAAGGGACTCAGCTTTCATCAAGTTATGCTCTGCTTCTAATCCCATCACCGTAGTTCATCATTCATTTCGGTATTTAATGTTGACTTAATTGAGACCCTGGAGTTCTCATCACCTCCTTCAAAGGCATGGCATGATCAGTTCATTTGGTTATCAGTGGTAATGCTAAAGATGATAATCTAGTGAATAGTGCCATATAAAGCTCTGAAGAAAGCTATTTATTGTGGCAATAGTCACAGGAATATTCCTTAATATCCATGGGGATATTCAGTATCACTTAGCTAACCAGAAAGAACTGTGATTCCCATATAGTCATGAGATTACCATACCATAGCTCAGGCCTGCAGTGATTGGGGCCTTTTTTCTCCAAGAAGAGACTGCATACCGCAAACGAGTGACAAGACCTGAATAGCAGAGGAAAAGATGGGTTCCAGTTAATGTCACAGTCACGGGAACTGCGGCTGTTACTACCCCAGAAGGCAGTCTGGTTACTGGGAGCAGATTTACTGTACTGAGTTCTCAGCTCCACTTGAGGGCAGCTGAACCTCTATTCAGACTGCAATTTCCTGCCAGCTAGAAGGAAGCAATTTCTGAGCAGTTTCGGCTTATTTCCTGTTTTCACTCAGCAAATGTGAGCTGTGAGTCTCTACTTACTCTGAGGAAATTCCTATTTATTCCTTTTATTTATCGGGTATTTTTGGAGTCCAGAATTTCCCGTGGTACTCCTGGACTGTAGGGATGGTAGTCTTTGGTGACTCCCATGTCTGGCTATGGATCCTGACTATGTCTCTAACGTTGTGTCAGATCAAGGCCCAGGGTTATATCACCTCCTGGGCAAGAGGCCCTACAGCATAATTCAAATAGGTAGCTTGGTCTGGCAGTGGTGACACACCCCACGGGCTCCCAGGAATGAAAGGACTCCCTCTAGAATGTTATCACAATATCTGTGTTGGTCATAGTCAGCCTTAGAAGGACAACCAGAATGATGATGTAATGATGGAACCTGGCCTCGGTAATTTTCCTGCCATCCAAGCGCCAGGGTAAGTGGAAGAAAAGGTGATGCCATTTAACATGTCAGTGTAAGGACAGAGGGCTTGGGAGCCTTTCTTCATTCAAAACAATCACCCAGCTTCATGGTAAAACAGCAGCTTCCTTGATGAGCATCCACCTTCACTCACCTCCTGCATTGTGCTGGTGATAGTTGATGAGTTCAGGGATGCAGTCAAACACATGCTTTTCTGCCAAGTAATATCGCTTGGGATAGTCAGTTGTCTCATTGATGTGATAATGCTTTATAACAGGATTGTTATCCGTGCTGAAAAAGAGGAGGTTTTCTTTGAGGGAAACTAGGTTGCAGAAAAAGAGAAGGATTTGGGGTATAAATGGAAGAGGAGCAAGTGAGCAAATGGGAGAACCTTCCCTGTGCAGACCAAATGGGAGAGAAGCAAGGGGTGAGCCGCAATTGCTAATGAAAGCAGTGTACTTGTATGTTCTCCCTCTTGCTCATAGATGGTCTCATCTCTAGAAAGGCTGAGGTTTCCTGATAAGAGCAGTTTGAGTATTAAGTTTCTCTGCCTCTTCTTTCCAAAACAAAACTGTCTGCCCCATCACTGATTCACTAGTCTTGTACTTTCACTAATCTTGTACTACCCACCTCTGATGAGTCCAGCATGTAGTGCCTGTTGATCCCACTGACACTTCATCTGGGGAGAGGATCTCAGCAAAATCACAACCCCAGTGATGTCTAAGGGACTATTTATAGGCGTATATTTAGATGCAGGGAAAAGTGGAGCCTTTAATACACTTTGTGAATGGCATCTAACTCTTCTGCCTTTTTTGGAAGTGTTTTCCTCTGCCATTTTCATGAGCCTTCTGCTCTCTCTTTATAAAGCCAAAACCAGCAGAGATTATACTCTCATAGCAGCCATTTCATTGATGTAATTGATGTGAAAAGCTGCTGAGCTCAGCTGTACCTTAATGCTTTGGTGAAAACAGAGACTGTGTACATGCCAGGCTGCCTCGAATCTCTCACCATGAAGGCACCTTCCCTACCCTGTAACAGAAGCAAAGGAGAGAAAACTGGTTAGGTACATAATGGAAAAAAAAGAAGCGGGCTGGGGGCAAAGCTCTGCTCGCTTCAGCCTAGTCTGTGCTCTGTCATGAGGACGTGCTAAACGTGTAGGAAAAAAAAGAGCAATCAGCCAACTGACAGACCTTGGTCTGTTCCATACACGGCTCTGATGGTGCCCAGGGCCTGCAGGTACACCCAGATGGTCTGTCTTGGGTGCTGTGTAATTTTAGCTCAGTTTCCTGAGGAAATGAGACTTACGTGCTCGTGCTGTGTATACGTGGGTGTGGGTACATGAACGTGTGCTTCTCTGTCCCTCCAAACCTCTCCTCTAGAGATGTCAAACCCATTGATTGCTTTTCAACCCTGACAGAAGACTGGTGATATTAATTTTTCACAATTTCAATGAAATGGGCAGTCAAGTGGAAAGGCAAACCCCTTTGAGTGCCTTCCACTGAAAAAGCAGCTACAGAACAAGACTACAATTTATACCCCATCAGAGACTCCATACGGAAATGCCTGAAAGATAATTTACCAATGTATGAAAAATGGGAAAAGCCTGGTCAAGATCCTACCCTTTCATAGCCACCCCAGTAATCCAGTATCTAAACCAATGTGTAGGAAAGCAGGCTTCCTCCACTCTGGCACTCACAGAACAATTCTCCTTTTTAATTTTTCACTGTAATTGTTTTCTACTCATCTGAATAGTAAAATGTATCATAGGCCATGATCCAGCAGGGCCAGGGACTAATGGATCAGATGGCAAAGGAAAAGATTTAACATCACAGTTTGAATGTAATGTGCTGTGCTGACTTAGATATTGATAATAAAAGTTTCATTTTTCTTCTGTTTGCAGATAAAGATGCTTTTCACCTGGCATCCTAAGTGCCTGATTATTTTTTTCCCTCCTTTGCTTTACATGCTAGATTTCCTCTATTTTATATGCTCTCTACCTACCCATAACACTTGGTACAAACTTAATCCACCAAGTGCACCCTGCTTCAGCCTTCTCCTCACCTCTCCAGCAGACTGATTCAGTTCCTGGTGAACACAGATGCTGAGACTGCTACCGCATCCCCTGCATGTGAACTGCTGCCTTTCAATGTGTAGCTCTGCCCAGGTGGGACCAGGCCACTGAGCAAGAAATCTTCCAGGGTTGTCTCTTCCATGTGTGTCTGCAGAACATCTACCACATCTGCATTATACAGTATCTAGCACAGGGAAGCTCTAAAAATGCTCTCCAGTTGCTGCTGTAGGAACAACAACATCACCCCCTGTGAGGGCTTTAGGATTTATCTCCCTGGCAGTGTGGGTTGCTTGCACAGGTAGGCAAGTATTTGAGACAGCATCCTGCATTGTTTATTTTAAGCACTGTTCTTGCCCTTCTGTCTCACTTGACAGGAAGCCTGGCCAAAGAGTACTAGAAAGATTGTCCACATTCCTGGGGGAGCCGTGAGGTTTGGAACCAGAAGTCTCTGCAGCCACACAAGGGTAGCTGCCACAGAAAAGTTGTGCTGATAGGACCAGAAGGAAAAATGAGATCACTAAACCATGCATTGACATATCCCATAGGAGTTTATAGGAAGTAAAAGAATTTTTAAAGCTGCACAAAAATGCTTTCATTTCCATTAAACATTATAATTCTAAGAAAAAACATTTTGGTCTCTTGTTAGTGTAAGAGCTGATTTTTAAGGTTGTGTTATGTTTGTGTGGAAAAACTGAACAGGAATTTATTCTTTTTATTTTCACCGCAGTCTTCACTGGAAAACTTTGTCTCAACTGAAAAACTAAAGATGCTTGCTCACATGTACACACACACACAAATAAAAAAAACAACCCAAACCCCTACTCTTGGCTTTCACCCAAACTATTTCAGCATGAGATTTGTCAGATTTTCAGAGAACTACTGGCATCTGCAGGCCTCCTGCAGACAGAAAAGATGAGCTAAAATCACAGATTTTCAGTTGATACAGTGTTCTGAAACAGTGTTTTCCATCAGCCCCCACTACTGGGTGTGAGTGATCAAAGAAGGCTGGCACAGCTCAGCCCATGCTCAGCTGCCGTGGAGCAAAGGGGAGTTGCTAGTGGTCCTTTATCTTTCATTGCATGCTAAGAACAGCCAAGGACAACAACACAGCAGGAACTCAGGGTTCAGTTCTCTCCGATACAAAGAAGCCCTCACAGGCTTTTCCTCATTTGTCATTAATTAATTATTATTGCCCATCCACCCCACACATAACACTGGTTTACCTCTTCCCTGAGGAGCATTTCTGCTTTGCTTCTGCTGATGTTCTTATTGTACCACCTGAAAACATCAAAAGACTCCGAGTCAGCATTTCTAGGCTAGTAAAGTTTCTGCTGAGAAGCCTCTGAATTGAGCATCCCCAATGCTAGCAGTGACACATTATGTGGAGTAGGGCTGTTTGAGGCTTGTAGCTTCTGAAACAAATCCAGGGCACTCAGAGGTACAAGAAAAACATAGGCACAACTTACTCATATATTTGCAGATTCTCGGGTGATTTTTCCACCAGGTAGCTACTTGGCACATAGCCTTCATGCCTGATAAAATGAGACACAGTGTGAGTGCACTAGACAGACAGGATTTTCTCAGCAGACAGCCCTGAAAGATTTGCCTGCTCTTTGAATGATAGAAATGCTGGTTGTTATGTACTTAGTAGTGTTACTGGAGAAGGAAACAACTGATTGCACCTCTAAACTTGGAGAGTTTCACAATTTTCACACTTCCCCCCCCAAATATCAGCCTGAGATAAGGACTGTTTATTTTTTTTATTTAACTTTCAGATACTTTTTCTTCATCTGCCTGAATACAATGAACATCGAAGGGAAAAAAGTTACCATAAATAATCTTCCATCATTCTTTGCCTGTGTATCAGAGGATGCTTCGTAAAAGTTATACTAGAGGCCAGAATATGTGTTAATGGAACAACAAGCTGGATTTAGAAAGGGTTTGTAAATTGGCTGGTGAAAAGGGACTTACCCATTCTTATCTTGAATCAGCCACCAATGTTCCTCAGAGCTGTCAATCACATAATATTCCTCATTATATTGTAATGTCAGCTCCTGAGGATTCTGTGCTTCATAGTCGTATATGGCCATGACTAAGGCTTCCTTTGGGTCTAGCAACAATTTCTGCACAAATTAGGAAAAAGGCTCATCATATTTGCATTCATAAAAAACAATGGCATGCTCTCTAAAATGGTATTTCCCTGGCAGCACTGGTTTCCTCTGGGTTCAAAAGCCTCGAAGCTAGGAAGAAAGGAGCCAAGGCATCTAGTGGAGTATGGTGGCAACAGAAGAATTTTCATCACTTTCAAACAGCGAATTTCATACAAAAATTTCAGTTGCACAGAAAATAGTTATCTGCTAGTTATCCACTAGGGCAGGATTACCTCTATCTGATCTATTCTTCACTTTGTTGCCTACACTCTTCTTAAAAGCCTCCAGTAATATTGTTTCCATGTCTTCCCTACAAGGACTGTCCGAATGCCCTGTTGCCCTCCAGTAAGGCATCTGGCCCTAACAACCACCCTGCTTCTCCTTTCTTACGAAATAAACCAATGGCATTTTGTTCCATCCACAAGTGGGTTTGGAAAATCATTTCTCTGTTCCTCTTCATAGCAGCTTTTTTCATATCCCTCATACTTCCCCAATCTCCTTTTCTACAGATTGTATAAAATTAGAGTTGAAGCTTCACTCACCATTGGAAAGCTATTTGTGAAACCAAGCTGTCTTTGCAGGACTGAACCTAAATCTTGGGGGATGCTGCTGATTTATAGCTTATGAAAAAATATGGAAAAGGTAAGAGAAAAGCCCAGGGAATGTTATCACAGGTGATAGTCTAGATGACCACACCATAGTGAACCTTAATGAGGATGTTTTAACCTCTGCTAGTGGTGAATACACAGGGCCCTGAGGATAGCTTAGTGTGCCTCATTGTACTCACCCAGTTATCTTCAGGAGTGGGAGGAAGAGGCTTCTTTGAGGCTGAAATGACATCAAGAAAGATAATTTGAAGTAGATCCGGACAAAATCAGGGGAGAAACCATCAAGGTAATGAATTAATAAAGGTGCTAGAAAACCAGTGAATAGCAAGCCTTGGTCTTCCAGAATAAGACAAGCCAACAGCCAGTACCTACACAGAGACTCAGCCACACAGCATGAGTTTGAAACTGGTGTACAGATTACTTAAAGAATTATCCAGATACAAGGTGGAAGTGTCTTGGGTGAAGAATGATTGAATGTGCTTTTTCAGTAGACAAAGTAAAGATTATGCTTGACCATCGAAACCACAGAGGAAATACAGTTAGGACAAAATAGGACACACAAGGTTGAATGCATGTATCTCAAGAAAGTTGTTATTATGGCTTATTGACTGACCACAGCTGATGAAGTTCTTAGTTCTCCCTCTCATTCCAAAGACAGCACCAAGCATTACACAGAGGAAAATCTTAATTCAAAACAAAGAATGCCATACATAATAACAGACAAAACAGAATAAGGAATATCCCAAGAAGCCAGGAACATATCTCTTGATGGAAATTTTACATTATATTCTTTGATGTCCTGTATGAGACAGATTCAATCCTTTACTTTTGCTAGCAATAAATATTTTCAAGGTCAGGATGGTCTTAACAAATCTCATACCATTTTTGGTGGGGTCATACTCCACACAGCCAGCTGCCATCTTCTCAGTCTGAGCACAGCATCTCCACTTGCCATCTATCCAAAAATCTGGATGACACTTTGAAACCAGACTGTTGTTGTTTCTGGTTTCTGGAAAATGTTAGGGGAAGAAAAAGGAGGGGGAAAATGAATTTATTTGCATTAACATCAGCTCTGAAACACACCTAGAACTGAATGGAAATTATCTTCACTTTAAAGAAGCTTCTTACTATTGTCAAACCATGCTTTGGTGAATATTATCAGCCTATTTCTTTAATGTTTTCCTTTCTCCCAAAAGAAATGAGTGCCACCACTGATATGGAGGAATAGCCTTCTTGCTGTCGATGGAGCCCATACCTCTGTTGTGAGACAACAGAATCCTACCAAAGGGACTTTCTCTTTAAACTGATAAATGCCAAAACCACAGAAAGAAAGTATCATAAAAAGAAATAAAACCTGGCAGGCCATATACTGATGATTCCCATGAAAAAGTACAGCTCTACAGAATGTATATATGTAGGACATGGACACTTGCTGCTTTGGCTTGGTGTTCAGAAGGAGCTGAACAATCCAATGTTCACCAGCACTAAACCTTTCTTGTACATGTTGAATGTCTGAAGGAGTGATTAAAGGTCTTTCTTTTTTAAGCTCAGGCTCTCTATCTGTAATTTTCCTAAAAAGAACAAAAAATTACTGCAGGCTTGTTTTAAGAGACTATGCAAGTTGTCCAAGGGAGTGGACAGTCTCAAAATGTTTAATGAGAGGCGATGAAATAGAAGCTTGGAGCAGGTGCTTTCCAGAAGGGGAATAACTGTTTGCAAGAATAAGTGCATGAACTTAATACTATCTCCATCAGGCACAATCTTTTCAGAATAAGCAATACAGCAGCTTGTGTTATAAAGCAGGAAAAATATATGATGGAAGCCTGGTGCAATTTTCATGTAACTAACACCTTCTTTATGTCAAGTATTATGCTTCGTTTCTGCTGCAGTGGGTAGTTATTGTGCCTTCGTTTCTGAATCATTGCAGCCAACCACAGCACAATTCAGGAGGTGAACAGGAAATGAAGGCTACCCACAAAAATGTTTCTTAATAATCATGATTCTCTAAGAAGGTTGTCATCTAAACAAAAAATCTATTAATAAGAGCTGAAAAATCTTCAACACAGAAGAGATTAATTTATTTTTAAAATTAGCCACAGAAAAAAAAATCCTTATCTCTTCCGTAGTAAGAAACCTCAAATTACAGTAACATTTTAATAGTTTATCTTAGAAGCAAACAAAGCATCCCATGTCAAATGTTCCACTGCTGCTGAAAACACACTCACCAAATCTAGAAGCAATTTGATTTTATAACCTCACTCCCCATTACCACTTCACATGCTCAGATATAAGACATTGACTCCTCTTGCACATTTTCTCTTCACTGTAGCTTGTGATAAAACTGGTCTGTGATAAGGAACTTCAACGACTATGTGGGCACAGGGGTTTATTACCTTCCTTCAGTGCAAAGACCCATCTCTGCCGGCTCTCGCGATTGGGTGCAAACACGTAGAGTATGTAGTTATCATGGATGATCTGGAGAGGGGAGTAAAGAAGGGAGCCAGCCATTAGAAGACATTCCAGAAATGTCGGGCACAATGGAGTCACTGAAGGAAAGAGGCAGCAGCCCTCATGACAACAAGTTACACACAAAGTGATATCGTAGGGAAGTGGAGTAACAGGGTCTGGTCAGAAGCACCTCTTAGGCTCATTGAGTTTTGATTATTTAAAGTGGAGTAGCAATCCTGATCAAGAAAGAATTCTAGCAAAGCCGTGTTTCAGATCAGTTTTATGCTGTTAAGAAATGCCCAGGAAATCAATGGAGCCGTACCAATTTCAATCTGCAGAGGATTCACCCTGTTACTTGCTGACTGCAGTTTATCCTTCTAAAGTATCTCTAGGGAAATGGCATCTGTTTCTTAGCAGTTTCTTGTAAGATACCTTCACTTAGAATCTATGAGCCAAATTTAGCTTTTCTTGTTTCGGTATAAAGCTCAAGCAACTCCATGGGGATTATTTGCATTTCTATTATTCTTCAAAGTTTTCAGTAGGATTATAGGCGGGATAATAAGAAGGTGCAAAAGATGAACAATGAGCAAGCAAGATGCTGTTTTCATCAACTTGGCCTTAATGATGAACAAATGAAAAGCAATACAGAACATTTGTGAAGTTTCAGACCAGTAAGTAAGTTCAGAAACTGAACTGGATTACTACATTTGGGCTTAAAAATTTGATGTAATGCATAATCTATATTCCTCTTACAATATTGATCTCAACAATTTAATTCCAAATGGGACCTGGACTCTCTGATGCTTTGGAAAACTTTGACTGTTATCTTTGAACAGAAGCTTCTACAAGAGAGCAGCTGTTTTTTTAAGTTTCTCCAGGGGTGTAGATGAGAACAGGAAATATTTGCTATCTCTTGGGCTGAAGCCCTTGCAGGCACACACAGACAGCCATGTGGCTCAGTTGCTTTGCATGCCAGAAAGAAAGAAATTATAACCTCTTTTACAAAAAATAGAAATAGGGGAAGAATATTTCCCACTTATTTAAAGCCACTCCTGGTGATATTATTGTTATGTTTTGACAGTCTAAGGCAGATTTTGAAATATGCAGTAAGCAGCTCTCCAAAAGATGTAGCCGTGAGCATGCTCAACTGCACAAAATCACTCATTTCATGCCTCTCTACAAGGGGCTCACTTTACCACACAAAGTCAAAAAACCACTGGTGGTTCCACAGATTTACAGATAAGATTTTTTTTTTTAAAAAAAATCCAGACATTATCATTTTACAAAATACCATTAAACTGACTGTGGCACAAAATTCAGATGTGCTACAAGCAGGAGCAATTACCATAGCCTCAGTGGAGCACTGTCCATCATAACTGGTCCATTGTTACTATCCCACTAGTACTGGCCACTAGCTGCCCTGTATTCTGCTGTTCCTACAAGCATTGGAGATACAGAGATACAGTTTCAAAAATTCAGACCAAAATCAAACAGATCTGAGTATCTGTTCCTTCTCTAGTCCATATTCACTCAAGTTAAGAGCAGCTGAGGTTCCCCAATCAAGCTTTCCCCCATCTGAGCAGCTGCTACCCTGCCCCATTTAAGAGCTTTCCTGTTGGGCTGCTCACGAAGGGCAGTTTGCAGCGTACAACAGCATCTTCTGCTGCTCCCAAATGCTCATAAACAAGGCCATAACACTCTGATCATCTGTCTTCTTGAGTGGTCATTATGCACCAACATTCTGTAATATTCCAGGATGATTTTTATGATCCTGGCTGAGGACTACCCCAAAATGGAGCTTGGGTTTCCTGACCTAACCGAGTTAGGGAAATTATTTCCTCTCTCTTCTCATATCTCTGAAAGGTAATATTTCCCAAGGTTCAGACTGGAGCATCGTGGAAATGCACTTTTGCTGTTCAAATGAAGTTTTAGAGAAAACTCTAAAAGCTACTTCATTGTCAGAATGACAGTAATAAGCCAAGCCTCCAAATTAATGCTGGTTTTGAGATGACATGAAAAAAAAAATGTAAAATTATTGCTTTCTTTTTATAAAGTTGTCTTTTTTTTAACATTGTGTATGTGGGTCACAATCATTAGCTTTTATCTACAAATGATCCCAGATAATTCACTCTTTTAAAGCCATCTGTGAACAGAGATGGCCCTGCATTCCCTGAAATCCATACACCATAATTATTAAGAAAAATACTGCCACCAAAATAATAAAATTCTGATACATGTCAGCACAGGGAATAGCATAATAAACTGGGATTTTGTGTTGCAATGACTGAGCAAATATTCTGTGGCATTTCTGCTTACATGGCAATGTAAATGTATCCTATATGTATTAATAATTTACACTAGAAAATGTGTTCCTCATCCTAGAGCTAGCATTGCCCTCCTCTCGGTCGTTAAGCCATCTCATCACTAAACACCCTCTCTGTTGTCTGGAGCAGTCTCCCTAATGCATCACGTTCACCAATTTCTGACGCAAAGGCCACTGAATGTATTTAGTTCCAGCAGTGCACCAGTGAATTGGTCAAACCCCTGGGTGGATTTCCCATGGGAAAGATGGGTTTTCTCTGAGCAAGAGGTAGCTGAATGATGTGTTGAACATGGGATAGGATTAGAAGATCTAATGATCCTTTCCAGTGTGAAACCAATGAATGTAAAAGTTTATGGATCTTGCAATAACACTTGGTCTCTGATTCCCTTCAGTCTGCTTTCAAACCTCAGTATGCTTTTTTCCCTTTGTCGCTATTCATTCTGGTGTTGGGTGACCAACTGCATTGTGAGGGAGGATTTTACTGAAATACAAAAAGAAGTGATATCTCTGTCGGTATTGTCAACAGAAAGACTCACCTGGAAGGGATATTTATACTGACAGGGAATGATGATGTCACTTTTCACGATTTCCACACATTTAATCCTGGAGAGTTCCACAGAACCCTTCAGAGTCCTTTTTTTCTAAAAGACAGAGAAAAGCACTTGGTTAATGCTAATGATTGTGGATTAAGTGAATAATTAGACAAGACTGTCATATCCACAGGAGATTTAATTTTAATGGAGCAGAAGCAAATTACCTGATTATGTAAGACATTGAAAAGTAAAAAGAATCATTCTCATCTAAGGCACCTCTGTATGGACTGCACATACACATACATATATTTCAACTCAGCACACGGATTCTTAGAAAACTAGTCAAACCTCTGACTGAAATCCATGTTTTATTTTTTTCTTTCCACAAAATGAAATAGCCTGTTAACCAAAAAGAATTATTTTCATGAAACTGTTTACTAACACTTGGCTTCATACTGGAAAGCTATAAACTAATATTTCAATAAAGAAAAATATTTGGGTACTGAGAGTTTGAAAACTATGCATTTTTATATAAATGTAACATTTTTACTGCATCTTTTTTCCAAGAAACAAAACACTTCTGTTTTTTTGTTCTGTCTGGAGTTTTAGCTAAGGAAAAAATAACATGAAATTTTGAAATAAATAATATCCTCAAAAACTTGATGACAAAACTATTTTTTTGGCAGCCTCTGCTGCATTATTATTCATCAGATACCAGATACCTAGATAACAGTGTATGGGCAATTAGGAAAGGATACAAAAAGAACAGACATCCAAGTATCTCAGCTACTTTGGCGTACCCTCTTTCCTGCTGAATCCTCTCCCCGTAGCATCTTGGTGAGCAGCACTCAGCTTTTGGAGGCAGGAGCTGAACTGAGGCTTCATATCTAGTACACACTTCTGAAGGATTCACTACAAATGCATTCACTCTTCAGAAGCAAACTGTTTTCCTGTTTTGCTTCGTTTTCAGTAGGGATTATACACTAGCTGGCTCCCAGCTCAGCTTTGTGACAACGTGACAGAAAGCAGTGAGATTTAAGAACCCTGAAAACACTGCAAAAGCTTCTTTTTCAAACACAGGTGACTGGCAACGGGAGAGAGCATGAACTTCAGCAACTGTCTTGTACTTGTCATGGGTTATCACTCAGACACAGCAAGAATTCATCAACCTTCTTGCCACCCCTCAGACGTCCAGCACAACACTTTGTGTCCTTCACCTTCCAGCTCCCTCTTGCCCCTTGCTCCTGACACCAGCATGTCCCTGCAGCTCTGCCCTGCTGGCAGCAGCCATCCCCACTGCTGTGCCAACCTTCACTGCTGCTCTGTTGCCACCTTTCATCCTTACATTTACCCTAAAACAGGGAAGCAGCTGATGCCACTGGAGACGGGGTGAGATCTGCCAGTGTACTATCAAAGAGTCTCAAAGCAGAGAGGCCATGAGGCTCCTCAAACCTCATTCTTGCACAAAGGCCTATTTTGCCTTTGTATACTTAGATTTGAGGAAAGAGCGGGAAATCATTACAGTGTCGTCTCACATTGTTCTTGCTGGACTTTACTGGAGCGTTTGGGTTTTGTATTTTTCCTTGCTTGCAGGTTAACCAGTGTCCCTGGATTTACTGCCAGGACTGTCTCCTGTAGACAACAACTGACTGTGTAGCTCTATGGGGTGGAGTGTGATTTTTGTATATCAATAAACCCAAGGCCATAAAGCATCCCTTAATGTAAATACCTATTTACTATCAAGAGTATTGCCAAGCTTTAGAAGGTCTTACTGCACCCCATTTTCACCATCTATTTTCTTTCATTCTTGTCTATTCACTTTTTTTCTTCCAGACTTGGCTTCCCCTGCTTCTTCTCCACAACCTCCTCTATCATTTATTCTGCCCCTGGGAATTCCACCCTTTTGATGAGAAACAAAGCCATTTACTTCCCACAAAACCCTTCAATTTTGCTAGCATTGAGCCGTTCTTCATCTTATTCTTTTGAAGTCCCAGGGCTTAACCACACGCCCTTCTCCTCTGAGGCTTTAGGAAGTGATTCTGTGCCAGTCACATGCTCTGCCCTTTCACTGCAGGCTGGTTTTTGTTGGTACCTTTCCGGACTTTGTTGAAAGACAGGGTCCAGTCTTCTCAAGGAGCTTTGTGCAGTGATCCTGCAGCTCTCATCACCTACTGTGCTCCTTTTAATCACGCAATTTCAGCAACAAAAACTCCCCATGATCTCCCACTGCAGAGCAATGTCAGGGTGCGTCTCACAGCCAGTGCATTGCCCAGCAGATCGGCAGCAGATGGGACTTTGCCGATTGAAAGCAATTACAGTCCCATGGCAGCACAAACAACTGGAATTACTACTCACAACCCACGCATTACCCAGAAACTGGGTTGGAAACTAAACACGTCCTTGCTTTTGTGATGCTTGACTGCACTCTAATCCAACAAAAGCAACTGTAAGAGAGTGGAGAGGAAAAGCCTCTTAAAAATGGTCTCCAAAAAACCTCAGACTCTTGCTCCTAAAAGAGTGAGGCAAAACATGCTGACAGATCTCCATGTGTTGTTTTCAGTCTGCTCAGGGTATAATTAAATAGATGTTTCAGCTCATTGGTCAGAAAAAAACATCAGTAGTCTGTGTACTGTGTGTGGAAAGATAACCAAGGCATGCTGCTGTCCTGTGAGGAGATGTACACTGTGCTGCAGCTCAGTCCACCCCATTTTATTTCTTTTGGCTCATTATTTGTAATGTGGCAATTCCAGGAAAGAGACCTAACAGCTCTGGAAGGAGCCGGGTGCATCACAAGCCCAACACATTACTGTCTTCATCTTCGGTATTTCACCTCCTCTTGCAACACAACTCCAGCATCTCTTTCACTGCTTAATCCTTTTGTTTGTGTCTACTGCATAAAACAGATGACCACAATGGTCCCTATTTGCCTTAGATACTCAGTTGACTATGGTGCAATTGATATAGCTCTGCCCTGCAACAGAAGAAGGCATCTCACCGTGCTTGCCTGGGGAATGACCCACCTGACATTTATCACATGCTAAGACTACGCAGCCACCAACACTGCTACTCACACATGCCACAACAGCTTGGCCACCCAACAAAATGGATCACTTTTCACCAGCTCATGGTCTGGGGCAGGGGGAGGAGCAAGGCTGTGAAGTGAGAGGGCAGCAAGCCATGTAGTCGCTGTAGGTGACACAGATCTAAGCCGCAAGCATGCTTCGTGACCATGGCTCTGCACCTCAGGCGTCATGAAGGTCTAAGATCTTGTCAGATATGGGGCTGTGCACTCTGAGGAATTTGCTGCTTTCTGGCTAACACTTTGTTGTTGCTAGCAGTGAAGCCCATTCATCAAATGCACTGCACCATGAGGATATTTTTGTAGTTTCACTCTAAATAGCAGGTACTGACCAGTCCTAGAGTCAGGCCACTTGGATCATAGATCACACCTTTATACTCTCATATGCTTGAACTGTAGTAATAATACAGGAACTTCTATCCGTTGCTTGCTCTGATTTATCTCTGTGTAACTGTAAGAAAATGTTTACCATAGCCCTACAGTGTTAAAGCTCTCCTTGAGCTATTAAAATGTCATTTTATGGATGATATGAGTACATGGCTTCAAGGCAAGAGGCACCATCACAGGTCTAACCAATGTTAGGAAATAAATGGTTCAACAAACAGACCACTCCAGTGGACCTCTCTGTCTCTTTGCAGACATTAATATCAACATGAAGCAGAACTATTGTGCAAGGCATAACACCTTCCAATGGCAGAGAGATCAGTTGGCTTGGTGAACTTCATCTTTTTAAATTAGTGACATGTTTCTGCCTTTCAGGTATGATTTTATTCAGGCCTTGCTGTGCTTCTGAAGTAATTTGGAAAGGGATTTCTTGGTTAGCTGAGCTGACCGAATTCTGTGTATGCCTATGCTGTTGCAGAGTCTCCAGTTGATTTGCTACTATGACTATGGGTCAGTCTCTCATAGTCATGTGTTGGTACTGAGACAGAAATGAAGAAAGCACAGAAAATAGTCACTACGAGCTTATGAGAAATCACTGGAACCAGATGGACTTATTTTTAATGGTAATTCTCCTACTATGGTGTTTTTCCACTGACCAAAAGACTTGAGAATGAACTTGAATCTCCTTGAACATCGTACTGACACAAAGTATTTTCTATCCCTTATCATATCGCTTATCTATACATTGTGGTACATGCTGGTTTTATCATTAATATTTAGGATATTAAGAACTGTTGATTGCTGGATCGATAGAAATTTTGCCTGAACGCTAACACCATTCAGTATTTTGGGAGCTGCCTCTCTTGTTAGGAACACTGACAATTTGATGTTTTTAAACAATTTAAAAATGAAATTTGAAAACTAAATTGAGCAATTTGAATTTTAAAAGAAAGCTGTAAGGGGTTTTTCATTTCCAGCCAATACTGAGTGCTCCAAAGGAAAATCATAAAGAGGTGATTATTTATAATACTGGGATTTTTGTCAGAGCTCTGACTGTTATGTTATGCTTTAATACCTCAGATATAGTCTGTTATATTAGATATTTAAATCCCTGAATATGGCTGCTTGGCTTACATATGTATCATAAATTTAAAAAACACATACATTTGTTTTACAGATGTTTTCACATCTAAAGAATGTGAAAGTGGTTTGGAGGTGGGCATACCCTGGGTGCCGAGTGCATTGAATTGTGCTGAACAACAAAATCAGCTGCAATCGGTGCCTAAGATGCCTCCATTCATCTAAGCAGTAGAGGTGGAGAAGCACACCCAGGCAGCTGGAGGGGCTGTGCTTGCTTCCCTGCTGTAACCCATCCATGGGCTCTCCACTGCAGCCCTCAGTCGCTGCCATACCTGACTAGAGCAGCTGCAGCCACCAACTCTTTCTGCCATGTTTCCAGGGACTTGCAAAGATCTCCCTGCTGGCACTCTCACCTGGAGCACAGATGCTGAATCACAGCAGATTCCTACATCAGATAGTAAATGTTTCATCTGCCCGTGAGACATTATGGTGCCACTTAACAGTTGCCCACACGCACCGCTTACATGCCATCAGTTTGCCCTTCATGCAATGTCACTCCTGAAGATTACTTGCAACATCAAATCTTGTTTACTCAAGACAATGCTGTTTGTAGCCAAAGCTTGTTCCATGCAAACAATCTCAGTTTGTTATCCATTTACTCAGTTAAATTCTGAAATATCTGTTACAGCAGAATTACTCTTACGACCCTTCTAAGGTCCTGCAGGCCAAATCCAGTGTTGCACTTCCAACAAAATAGTGTAAATCCAGGGAAATTTAACTTCTTTTTTTTTTTTGAAGGACAGAGAAGTCAATAGGGCTACGCAGAAGACCTGGAACTCAGAGAGTGCAAGCTTAGCCAAGAGTTGGCTGGTTCACTGCTCACTCCTCCAGGCTTGCTAAGGTGTCTAGTTTTCAGAATTACATGAGCTGAAAACAGAAGACGTGCAGGGGAAAATTGAAACCATAACCTTTCTGCAAGATTTCTCTGGTATAAAGTGTTCATTTTCACAGGCTGTGTGTATTTAACATTCAAGTAAACAGACCCAGTGGAAAAGCACGCTTGGCCATAGGAGCATTTTTCTCTTAGCCCATCACAGGGCCTCACACACCTGCAATAGCCCAGTATTTTCACTGAACTATTTTAAGATTGGACAAAGGCACTTCCAATGTTTACATTGTCTCAGGTCCTGCCTGAGCCTATTATCAAGGCGTGCATCCCTACCATCAGCACAAGTGATCAGACAGGAAAGTTATTGTCACCATCAAGAAACAGAAGAAAATAAAGATTCCTGGCTTTCAACTGAGCTTTCTAATATGATGGGAAGAAGTCTTTTAGGCTACATTAAACATATGGAGCAAGTACTGAATGCTATATTAGTTTCTTCAAAACTGTTCTTGACTCTAGCAAAGATGGAGGAATGGATTGCAGTAAATGAAGGATTCAGTGAAACAAGGGAAGCTAGATAAAATTGACTAAATGACATAACTTTTTCATTAAAATAAAAAGCATAAACTTTAAGGACAAAACCAAAATTGTTCAGAAAACATGAAAGAAAGAGTTTAAAGCAACAGGCAGGCATTGCAACAGCATCAGCTACAATGCTGACTGCAATATAAAGCAAAGGCAGGCACAGGAAGCAAAAATGGCCACAACAGAAAAATCTAATAACAACATTAGGCACAGGTTTGTACTTACGACTCCATCTTATTTAAGGTTGTACTTATTTTGTTACATAAAAATTCACTGAAACGGGTGTGATTAGATAGACACCAAGCCTGACTTCTTTGTGGGTCACACGTGTATTATTAATAATTTAGTTGGAGATAGGCATCAGAAGACAGATGGTATCGCAAATTCTGGCAAGCAAACAGGACTTGTTAATAAACACATGACAAGTTATGAGGAATGACATGTCTACTCGGATATGTATTCGGAAGGTAGTCTTTAAAATGATAACTACATTCGCTTTAGACGAAAATTATAGCTTCATGACTGTTAAGGTATTCAGAATGCACAAAGCAATGAGAAATGGTATTAATGGTCACTCTAATTAGCAGAAACACCAAAATGGAGATTTCAGAAGAAAAGTCTTAGTCTATTTATATTACAGTCTTGGGGAAAAAAAAAAGTCTTCCCAGGGCAGGGTGGACGAGTTGGATTCTGTGTGGAACAATCAAAGTTAAATGGACTGCTCGTCAGAGGAACAAAGCGCTGCTTTTCTTACCATGGGTAGCTGGGCTGTTGTAAGTAATCCGACATGTAGATAATGCAACAGAAGCAGCTGAAGCATTTTTAGGATGCCAATAAAAGGCTTTTCATCCAAGTTTATTTGTTTGTTTTGCTGGAACAAGAGACTGAAAGCAAATTTCAATTCCCATTTAAGTGCCATCTTTATATCTGAATATCAAAGATCTGAATGAAAGAGCCCAGGACAAGGCTGATTCATGCTACGTGACCTCTTGAGCATCTGACCAGTGTACGAAGAACAGTGCTGATGTAAATGAAAAGAGAACTTGGTATTTTTTTTGTGTGTGCCTTTCATTGCTGACTTTAAAAGTTGGACTAGTAATAGCCCATGAGCACATGAAGTTATAAAATTTAGAAATATTTATGTGCCTGAACTTCACATGTGTTAGGTACAACTTTCCCAGCCCTGAAACACTTCTCGGAATGACTGTGTAGAGAAAGATGTCTGTTTTTGAAGAGGGAAAAGTGTGGCACAGGGAAAGGGAGTGCTTCTCCATAGCTGATAACAGACAGACTCAAGCACTCTCCGCATGTCTGAGCCATGCTAAAATCAGCAGCTCTGATGCAGAGACCATGTAACGGTAACAGTACCACATCAGTGTGGCACCAGCCCAGAAGACACAGGAGACAGTGGCCTATTCACTGCGTGTGGCATCGGTCTCAGACATCTGCGCCACTTTTAGACTAAAGCCAGTTTGAAATACAGGGAGAGATGTTTGTTTCTCACAGTCCCCATCCAGGTAGAAATGTGACATAATGAAGACTATGCATGAATCTCTGCTTAGTATCTGAAATACTAAACTACCTCTCTTCACTCTCCTGCCTGCTAAGGTGAAGGTTTTATGAAACACCATAAGCTGTTAGGCGATGGGGATATAGGTAACTCACCAGTTTAAATGTTTTTTTCTAATTCTGAGTAAGGACATTTGAAACTCTCTCCTAGACACCTCTCCAAAGATGAGGTCACTTGTCTGCATCTTCTGAAATACTGCAAGTGTATTGGCACTCAGAGAGTATCATATAGTGTCTGCATTACTGGTTATTCTGGTGAGGATCAAACTCTTTGAAATAGTTAAAATTATTACTCCCGTGTGCTTGTTTACTCATATGTATAGTAGCTATAAAATCAGATCCTGGAAATGAAGAATTTTGCCCGTGGAATTGATTTGCATGTTATAATAAAGGCACTTCTGATGTATTTTAGTAGAGATGGGGGCTGAATTCATGTGCCTGTTATCAGGGCTTTGCTTTATGTTAAGACAGCCTTGCATTGTGCATTGTGTAACGAATTCTAGAAAACACAGCTTCTTATTGTTGTCAGTTATTGGGGGCTCATTCTCCTAATGAAATGTGTAAATATCTTTCATTAACATTAATGGTGATTGTGTGCTCGGCCCCTGAGGAGAACAGTGCTTTCTGTCTGCTAGTGCAGTTATTGCAAAAATTTGCCTTTAGGATGCCAGCTGTCTGGATAGTTTTCGGAGTCATCCCTGTACCCCTCTGATCTGTTTACTTCCTTGCTTTGGACTGCTACAATAAACATGTAAACATCTTTTTATACCCACAGTGTAAAAATGCAGAGAAAGGGACTGGGTGCTAAACTCTGTTAAATACAGGCAAAACATACAAGCTTGGGCTTAATGCCTGAGTGTACGCTTTGCTTTAAGCCACTTGATTGAAATAAGTGGGGCTTCCAAAACCATTAAGCAGTTCACTACTCGTTTTATTTGACTTTATGCCCAGGCTGTTGTTATTGACTGACTGGGGACAAAAAGAGGTGGATACTCCGAGTGCAGCAAGCCACTGGACTAGCTGGTAAGGGGTTCTTAAAGAAGCTCACTGAAAACTCTTATAGCAAACATCCACAGAGATATCCCTTGAAAAATATGTCATTTAAAAGCCAGGAGAGTTGCTGACCCCACTGTACAGTGCAGTATGCCTGCCTGGGGATACTCCCTATCATTGCAGCCAGCTGGCAGAGAACAGTGATGTCCTTACCACTTTGCCCTAAACCTCAAGAGCAGGGGCACCACATGCAAACTGCCTGCTGGCAGTGATGACAGCCTGTGCTAACCTCTGCAAGCCCCACAGGTTGTCTGGAGAGTCCCCCCAGAGCAAAGCCAGACCTGTGCCAGGGCCTGGACTGGAGAATGAGCACCACAGACCAACAATTTCAATGCCTGTGCATGCTCCCTGGTCCTGGTTCACCCATGGGGATGGGTACAGCCCATGTGTTGGGCAGGTACCATAATTTACCCTTTGCTGGCTGTGAACTCAACTGCTGGATGTTCACTCCGTTCTCAACACAAAACAAGATGGTGCTTGAATGGGTTGCCTGAATTTTTCCTCTCCAGAACAGCAATGACCTGACCATGAGGAGGCCACACCAGGGTGGTCCAATTTTGAGGAAGATTACTGAAGATCTGAGGATTGCCTCTGGGAATATTTCATAGGTCAAACTTTTTTCTCCTCATGTTGTTTGAAATTCTTTTATCCATGTAGCAACCTGATTATGACAGTTTGTGTCAGAAAAAATCAGTGTTTTGTGGGAAAACATCCCTGCAGATTTACCCACTGTCCCTAAAAACTGTATAAGGGCGTAAAGTTACCTTCGTGTTTAAGTAAACATGTCTACATATATATAATGTGTGTGTGCTTATAATAGATATGACATAAAGCAGACAATATACCAAACTCTTATCTGGCCTAACTGACTTCTAGGAGGAGTAAGGGATAAAATTTCCAAGGACACTCACATAGCATATGTAATTTATGCTCCACTGAAAGTCACTGAGTCAGATTTTCTGAACCATTTCAGTGTCTAAAGATGCTAACGGACACCTACTGCAATTCCACAAAAATATCAAGTCAAAGTGCATGTTGAATTCATCTCAAGGCCACCAAGACTCAGAAAACACCAAAGAAAAATATTTGTAAATATTTCTCTAAATACCTACAGCAGGATCACTTAGATACTTTTGAGAATTTTATCCAAAATAATTAAATGGAACAGTAATAATGGCATTTGAAAGCAAAGACAGTCTCAAAGCAAAAACAGCACAGTATGCAGCAATAAATATCTTCCGATTTAAATATGGACAGGAGAAAACATGGACTATCAAATAAAATAAAAACATTTTTCTGTGTGTATTTGAGAGCAATAACTTGCAAATAAAAATGACTGTTAACTCTTAAAGCTGGTATCTGACTTCAACTGCAATACAATACAAGGGCACCTGAGCAAAATCAGATGGTCTGAAGTCGCCAATGCTGGATAGCAAAGCAACATGATCCCCAGTGCTGGTCTGTGTACAGTAACAATGCTTAAACATAAAGGATTAGCAGGATGGTCAGTGACTGTCAGAAAACAGGCAATATTATTTACAGTCGTAATGAGGCCCAGCAAACATCCAGCTAAATAGAAGAGGGAAATAACTTGCACTTCACTAGCACACTTAGTACAACGGGGTGCGCAGACTGACTTCAAATTTTCTTCATGCTTAGCAAATCAGGGAAATACAAGCTTGATGAAGCAACATCTAGTCTGAGCATGGATCTCACCATCACATCCCTTCTGAAGATAAATCCCGAGACTAGACATGTTATGCATGGCAGATGAATTAATTAAAAAATGTAAAACTGGTCTTATACCAGCCATCAATATGCTGCCCTGAGGAAAAGAATGAGAGAGCAAAGATGTATGGATGACTCTTTTTGCAGATGTAATTAGGGTGTGTTTGTGATCTTCGCAACACGATGCTCCAGCTCTCCCCAGTACTCCTGCAGACTGCAGACATGCTCACAAAGCTGTTACACAATGGCTGTAACAGTCCATGTTACATTCCTGCAACACAACCAGATCCTTTCTACAAAACAGCAACATACTCTTATTCAAAGTAGTCTTACCCATGTGCACCAGATGCCCCCCATCAGCTCTATGGGACACATTTGACCACTTCACAATTTTCAGCTAATGGTGCCATAGCAGTGATTAGAAAAGTTAATAAAATTCAACAAAGATCATCCTTCTCTCCATTAGCAAGCTTCCCTTCCTTTAACAAATGTCATCCTTCCCTCCATTACTCCAGTATGAGTGAGAAAATGGCAGACATACCCCATGGCGATGTTCATAGTAAGCCAGCGTGGATTTGGTTAAGACAAAGAAGCGCACTTTAAAGTTGGAAGGTGAAGTCCTTCTCTTCTGCTGGGATTTTTTGATCAGCAGTTCCTCCAGGAGCACACAGTTATTCATGGCTGAGCCACGAATGGTCGTGTCCCAGGACATGGGATGCCTGCCCCACACGCTGAGTGCCCGTCCAAGAAAGAGACACAAGACAGAAGACAGTTATTTTTTTCTTAAAAAAAAAAAGGTGTTCAAAAGGCAGTGTAGGTGCTTTGAGCTTTATCTTCCCATCTACAGCAAAGCTTCCTTTCTGTCAAACCATAACCACATCCTCTCTGAAGTCATAAAATGAACAGCACATATTGAAATATATACTAAGGTAAATGTTGTGGAAAAAATAACATTTGAGGGACATTCAGTAGATATGAGTCAATGATTAAGGATTAATTAAAGCAGTGTGGCATGATTAAGCATCTGTCTCCTACTTGCCCATCTAGTAAATAGTTATAAATGCACGCACTGAACATGGAGATATAGGACAAGTGTCTCTACTGTCCTCTGAGAAATAGGTCATGCATTCATATTTCCTTTTCAAAGGAATGGTGCCTTCCCCTTTCCAGGATTGAACAGTTGACTGTTCTCAGAGGATTTGTACAACTTATTTTAAGGAAGTTTCCCACATAACACAAAAGTTCCTGCTGTATAAACAAAGAAAATTATATCCAGGATGTAATTGTATAAGGAATGATGAATATTTGTAGTTGTTAGATATTTAAACTGAAAACAAATGGTTACAATAACTGATAACTAATTAATTACCATTGGTCCCTATTTACTGATTACCGACTGCTTCAGGTGCAGTCTAATCAGTCTGTGGCTGGATGTTCCAGCAGGCACAGGCACAACATGCCCTCTGCAGATGCAATCAGCAGTGAAGGGAGCACAAACGTCGAATCAAGCACAACTGGTTTCCTTGGGACTTCAGAGCACCATTTGGGGCAGTCTGCACCATAAATATACATAGTAATTCTATAAATATAGAAATATAGAAAAAAATTATATGTGCCTAATGTGCTCAGTGCAACAACACATGTTTAAAAATAAATGCAATTAATTTTTCTCTGGTCTTTCATTTTAATGCTTTGTGTGTTTTTAAATTAATGAAGTATAATCTGCTGTCGAGGATTGAAGAGATGGAGTCTGGTGGAAAGTGAGGAAACTGCAAGATAAGTATTTTCATTAATTTGGTATTTCTGAAAATTGTTCTGGTGTAAATTATTTACCAGTTCTGCCTTTTGACTTCAGTTTAATGTAGCATTAGGATATAAGGAGATAGCTCCCTATAGCTGATGTATTTTTAGAGCTGTTTGCAAGCTCCGAAGAAGATGCTCTATTATTTTAAGTTCAGTTCATGAGGAAAAAAAATCTGAACCAATATCAGAACTGCAAAGTGTTTAAATGGAGACTTGTATTTTCCAGGGCAGTTTATAGACAGACCTGAGAACCACATTTCTCAATAGAGTTTAATGGTTTTCCCTCCCCAAAAAGAGGTGGCATATCCCTTCCTTGCTGTTTTATGTTACATTGTTTACACAGCATGTTTCAAGGATCATCAAACGTTCCTTACCAGTTTTGCTCAATGCTAATTGAGAATCTGCATTTGCCAGAGAAATACAATTTTAACACAGCACTTGATGTACAGATCTGGTTTTTACTGCATTTGCTGAAGGCAATGCAGTATCATGGAACAGAAACGAGGACAAATAGAAGCTGTTGTTTGGTTGATCCCTCTCTCTCTTTATATATATATATATATCTCCCTATGTGGTGGGTCTTGCCAAAGACAAGATGTAGCATATAGTGAAACATTTGTCATATGCAAGTCTAGCAAAGCTACATTTCATTTCTTGGCAGAGTGACTGAGTTCCAAGGAACAATTGTGGTTGAATAAGAAAGATGACACAAGCCTGTGATCTCCTGAAAACCCGTCACTGCTGCCAAGGGGGATTTCATATCTCTTTGTAGACTACAATCAATACTCGGGCCAAATTTCCCAATTCTTCTACGAACCAGTTTGCCTCACGCAATGCACATGTATAAAAAATGCAGAGTCTGCTGTAAGCTTTCTAAAATTGCACTCTGTAAACAGCAGCTATTTGGATATTTTCAAACCTTGTTTAAGTGCTTGCACCTCTAAAATACAGGACCACCTCTGCATACATTTAACCTTCATCATGCTTGAGAATTTGCTGGTTTAAGTTATGCCCAGAGATCCTTTCTTGTAATTAATAAACCAAAACATGGACAGTAGAGTGCCCTGACAAACTGTGGACTTCGCTGTGCTAGCAACAGCAAATCCCCCCAAAAGGCTGTTGAGCTCAGTAGCATTTTGCTTGATTTGTCTTAGAGCAGATGAATTTATAAGTGCAGTTTGTAATGTCATTGCATTTTTAGCTACAACTGCTTATTTAAGACTACATTATTCTTTCTAGATTCTTCTTTGCACTAACTGTAGTGTCTTAAGGACTTCCTGAAAAGTCTTTTTGGCTTGGGCTAAGGGGGGGGAGGGGGGGGGGGTTGCAGTCTGTTGGCAGAGATGTAGATGTTGTCTTCTCAGAAAATTTAATATAAATAGATATAAAAGGGTGTGACATTGTGTCTCTGCAGAAAAAGCAAGGCATACGGGACAGCAAAGAGATGAGGTGTCAACACATAGACCTCTGAGGGGAGCAGTGCTGCTGGAGATGAGAGGATGCGGGGGGAGAAGATACTCAGCAAGGGTGGTAAGTACTGGGGGGAGAGATAAGAAATTCTTTGAATGTAGTGACTGGTAGCTTGATATCTTCGTGCGATGAAAGGAGTTATCAGAGGGACGTAAGATGGGAGCAGTTTGATCAAATGTTTAGATAGGGGGCTTGAGAGCTGCACTTCTTTTGGCGTAAGCACGGTATGACGTGATGTGTTGTAGGAGGTCTGACGGGAAGATGCTGCAAGGGTCAAGGCAAGAGAGAAACAAGAAGCAAACAAGATTTAGCTCTGCATGTGGAAGAACTGGACAGGCTGCGCTGCTGTGAAAGTGAAGGTACAGATTTGATAAAACACATGTAGAAAGAAGCATATAGTTTAAGAAAATAATCACAGATTTTGGCCTGGAGCAATAGAGAATCTGGTGGTTATGTTAGAACTAGCAGGACTTGGCAGGCAGGAGCAGCCATTCTGAGTTTTCCTTGATGAGTTCACACTGATGATGGGCCAGATAAGATGACTGTAAGGAAGGGCATAAATCAACATAGCCAGATTTGGGTGCCATCAGTATAAACTTAGGAGTCGATTTCAGTGAAAACTGCCACTTGTTTTACAATATCCTTATCAACTAATAACTCTTCATTGCTGAACTGGGGAGGAAGGTAGGGACTGACATATTTTGTATACACTCTTGCCACTGATCTACCCCTTCATGTTCCTTTTTTACTTTAATCTGAAAACCCATGTATAGCAAACATAAATATTTGACCGTAGCAAGCCAAAACTAGAATATGAATGGTAAGTCTAATAATATACAGGCAGATTGACATGTATATACAAAAACATATGGTCTGAGAATTGTAATTATATATTTGTGAGAGAGTCATCTGCTTATGGGTATTTGAATTTTATTTAATTTCAAAGATCATGATTTCTTGTCCAGATTTTAAATAAAATTCCTTGTTTCTTTCAAGACCTGAACTGTAGACATAAATCATATGTTGTCATTCACCTGGGTGACTAACAGGTTATAACCCTTTTTAAAAAAGCCTCAATTGTTTAGATATTTAGGTAGAAATGCACCACTTGTCTAGGACCAAGCTGGCTGCAGAGCTGGAAGATGTGAGGACAGGTCTGTAGAGCTCTACATACATCTACATTGCCTTTCAGAAAGAGCTCTTTGGGTCAGATGGAATAGCCTGCTAACACAGGTATCTCACCTGACCTTGTATGACAGTGCAGTGATAAACTGAACATATGAGCACACTCCTTTTGTACCAGGCTTTTGGCACCAGTGTATACTGCATGGTACAGAAATTCTGTATCCTTAATAGAAAGGAATTAACTATAACTGTCCTGAGTATCTTAAAACCACTATAAATCTGTCCCTTAAGATGAGAAGACGTCCTGATGAATTTTTTAGGTATCCTACATCTTCTCTCCTTAAGTGCTTTTGTAAAGCTTGCTACCATGTATCCTTTGACATTTTTTCATCCATATGCAGGAAAACCTGAAATATTTTAAATATTTCAGATTTAAGTTTGAGCTGGCGTGTGCCCTAAATACTCCTCTGTGCTGGGCAAGTTGAGCTTACAGATAAAGTTATTCTTATCAGCTATGTCCTCAGTGGGATCCTTTTTTTTTTTTTTTTTTTTCTTTTTTCTTTTAATCACCTTTGTTCTTCCCTTGCTACCTCCCGCAAACCACTCTTATTTCTGCTCTGAAAAATGTTATTTTAGGGATTGGATTTTTTTCTTAGGGGATTTACCCAGATTATGCAGTTCACACTTTTATTACTGCAAACTGGAAATCTCCCCACCCGCACATCCTGCTCTGATACCAATGCTTATGTCCTGAAGGCGGCAGAGAAATTTATGAAGTTAAATATAGATAGTTTTTGGGTTTGTAAAAAAAAAAAAGAGAGACCAGAAGGCTTCAACTATATCTTCACTCTCAGAAAACAACCTGTGTACTTCTACTACGTGCAGTATTTGTGCCAGGTTTACTGCCCGGGTGCCAGCTCTTCCTTTTCACCAGCTGTTCAATATGATGTTTATCATTCAACTTCCAAGCTTCCAGAATTCAACCCATTTTTCTACTTAGCCTTTTTAGAGTGTGAGAAACTCTATTTAGGTTACTCAGCTGTCTTGCTTCTTTGGCAGTTCATTAACACCCCAATAAACATATCCCCAGTAGACCCAAATAACAAGACAGAAAGCTGCAGAAAAAGGGAAGAATTAGCTCTGTCTTTATGAGCCAGATGCATCCAGCTTTCCTCTATGTCTTACAACTGCACCTTTGAATCCACTCACACTGCTCCCAGTGACCAAGGGAGTTGCTCGTGTAGAACCAGAGCAAAAATCTCCTGTGAACTGTTCAGGAGCCCTGGGAAAGTAGATGCCTTGTTCTGAGCATCTGCTAGGAGGATGTAGTGAATTATCCATAATTTGAATGCCTAAAGCAAATCACTCCCAGGCTTACTGGTATTGGCAGTAACATAGAGAACATGTTTCATACTGGTGAACTTGTGCAGGGTTAAGACAGGCTCTTCCGTGATGACGGTACAAATAATCCTTTGCTCAGCTTCTCTCTCATAGGCAAAAATGTGGAAAGGAAAACCTAATTTCATCGGATCGTACCCAAATGGGGAATTTGTTCCAGCTCCTTTTATTAATGTTGATCTGTTTCTGTCTGTTACTTCTTCCTTCTGAAGACAAAGATGTGACTTACACTGTTGGCAAAACCACAGCCCTGCAAATGCAGTGGTTTATTCTGGCAATGTGACATGTTTGCAGCTACCTAGGTTGCTGATTGCTGGATAGGGTTTACTTCTTCATGCCACACAGACACATTTTTTGAGAGGTTTATTTCCAGGTTTGAATAGGCAGTGTGGTCACTGCAGGTGTGTGACCAAGTAAAGATCAGAATTAATGGATGGCTTAAAAATCTGGTAGGGGTGGTTGCTTCCAGAAACAACGTTACGACTATGAGCATAGGAAGGAGCCCCAGCTGATTCTGTCAAAATGTGCCTGGAATTTGAGCCATGTCAATGTATTAACCATTAGTGAGATATCTGTTTCATCGCTTAATAACCATGCAGGCTCTGTGCTGAGATTTACATTTGTTTGAATCTGGTAATAGCTGTATAGCAAGAAACAGTTCAACTGTCATGTGTATTGAAGATTGGTGTGCCCCAATTTTTACATGATGGGAACATTCAACTTCTTTCCTACACTAGTAGGTGGCAGCTGATACTTTAGTCTGAGGAGTCAGAAAGAAAAGGCACAGCACTGGACTGCAAAATCATTCATTCCCAAAGCCACAGCAGGAGACAGAGAGATGGGAATTAACCACAGCAGATGGAGATATAAAGCTTGCTTAAGTCCCCTTCACCCCCAACAGGCTCCTTTTTTTATTCCCCTCCTCCCTGGTATATCCTGCAACAAAGCCTATAACAACCACCAAAAAAGGAAATTCCTCAGCTCATTGCTTAACTAAGCTGTAAGATGTAACACTCAATCTAAACCCAACAAGAGACTGGAACTGAATTTCATTTTATGGTTATTTTTCAGACAACATGGGAAAAAACCTCCACCTTTTTAATTACTCAGAATGCAATAGCAATCAAAAATAGATGAAATATGTTCTACCACAGAAGAGAGCAGTGGTGTTCTAAGACCATGCATGAAAGTGGGGTTTGTATTTCCAGTGCTTGTACAATTCTTGGATTCAAATTCTGCTAAAATAAGTGAGCATGCTGCAGTGACGCACACTGTACACACTGCTGCTGAACTAACAGAACTGGAATGTCCAATAATAAAACATGCCAATTTGCCTAAAATTAGTTATGAAGAAAAAGATAAATAAACTAAAACAATAAATTAAGATGTTGTGTCTTTGAGGTGGAGAATATCATTGTACTGATTTAGCATCTGCTGACGGGGTGTCCAGGTTCGTTCACGCATTTGGAGATGCTGTAGAATTGTGCTGTATTATCTGGGGTAGGCATCCTTGTTTCAGAGAAGGGCTGAAATGTAGCAGAAAGCAAACTGGAGTGCTACAGGTGGCACTCACCATCGTTCTTAATTTCTTGTTCAGAATCACTGTAAAGAGAAATGCGAACAGGTCCCCATAAGCTCAAAAGTGTCATCCATGGGTCTTCTGAGAATCAGCCATCCTACCAAGAACAAGACTGAAACTTTTCTCTTCAGTAGTTGACATTATATCCCCTCTATCTTGGCCACTGCATACTGACTGGGAAAATGACTCAAGAAGATCACAGAGATCACAAAAAACCCCAAGTGTTTGGCCTGCCACTGTCTTCTACTGTTTGAAGTCACAATATTTTACATCCTTGCTTCACAGTTCACTGAGTGCAAGGCACTAGAGAATTAAGCTTAGCTCCTGTTAAAAGAATATGAAATCAAAGTCTGGTAAGTCAAATAAAACCAAGGATGGGTTAGTACCTCTACATGGATTTTGTACATCTCTTGTGCACCACTAAAAAGTCGTGCTTTTTATTCCTCACCTGTCTTTCATGGTATGATGTAACAAGATGAGTTGAGACAAGCTAAGAGCTTGCTGCTACAGAAACAAGGACAACCATTCCCCTCACCATCTCCCAGCCTCCCACCACCTCCCCAGCCTCCTCCCTTCCTTCTGCCTATGACCTCTCCTCTCAAATCCTTGCCCTGATGTTCACAGGATAGATAGCACAGTGAGTTGACTGAACCTAGTACAAGAGCTGAAAACTTCATCCAGAAAAATCACAGTAATGTTTTCTGTGGAGTTTGGAGTTGCATCAATTTACTTTTGAGATCTAGTGCCTGATGGTGATGGTACAAAGTAGTGAGAAGAAAGGACTGCACAGCCAGGAGTGGGGAGCTGGGGGCTAGAGGAGCAATGAAGGAAGAGAGGAGTGGGACAGGGAGGAAAGTGTAAGGGAGGAGGGTGAAGGAATGAGACCTCTCTTTCCAAAGCAGAAAACTTTTTAGTTGCAACATAGAACTGCACCCTTGCTTGTATTTGAAAACCATGCTCTCAGTTCCATATTTATGTGCCTTGATAAGGTCTGCATCTCCATCCTGGAGTACTTTCACTTCTTCAAAATGATTATCTGTATGCCTCAAAGTAGTACTTAGGAAAAACACCATGTTAAAAAAAAAAAACCAAAACAACACAAAAATCCAAAGGATATGCCATTCCAGATCTCTCTGGCCAAACGTATATAATTTTCTGCTCTGAGTGGTTTAAACTCTCAGGTAAAAAAAAGTAACGTGATCAAGTACTTTGATTTTATGAGTGTAGACTAGAAGTCTCTTAAATCTTCCTAATGATCCCGAAGGACACTGTAGCTTAATATGGAGAGTTTGAATGACTGGTTGACATCAAAGAGTAAGCCTGTGGCATGGGAGACTACCAGAGTCCCAGTTCAATTCCTGTTCCCAAAGCACTCCTTCACTCTGCGCTGACCATCCTATAGCCGTCGTAGGAAAGTAGTGCCTGATGGCAACTTTTAAAACTTCTTCATACTTTAACTTGTTTGGGTTTTTTTTTAAGTGTCATCAAAATGCTTAAAGCACACAGTATTTATTTTAGAATGAAGTTGCCTTTTGTGCCTTCCAGTTTTCTTAAAGGTGGCTCTTACTGACAGATTATGTCCTAGCACAACTGCTTCAATGAGCTGACTGGCCCAGGCCCAGTGATGAAATGCTGAAAATGGAAAACAACACGAACAAAACACCTTATCCTGTTACATTTCTTCTGCATCGTGCTGCCCACAGTGGCGACCCTTTAGGCTATTTCTGCACAAAGAATATGAGCTTTCTGTACTCAGCCTCCTGGGTCCGAGCAAGACATTCACACTTGTGACATTTCAATCCGTATGGTTGTGTTTCTGAAAAGAACTTTAGATTAATTCACATCTCGCGGCACCACCACCAGTGCTTTTGGTTTGGAGTATTAAAATATATATTCAGATATTCAGTAAAATGTGATCTGTAATTTTTTTCAGGTTTTCTAGTCAAATAAACATAACAGATCTGGAGTTTGTTTGCATTGTTTTAGAAATAATTAAGAGGATCTAAAGTAATTATCATTCGATCAAAACAGGTTTTTTTTAGTGAAATGAATCTGTAAATGGCATTGCATGTGCATGCAACAGGGCCCGTCAGACAAAGGCCATTGCTGCCATCTGCTGAGGAAGAGAGAGAACGGGACGTAAACGGCTGTCAAAGCTCCTTTCCTGCTGGGCATTTCAGGGAGAAATCCCTGCAGAGGTGATGCCAGCAAGCCCATCTCCCCATGATCCACAAGGTGGAAAACGTTAGATCCACAATTTTTTCTTCAAGTCCACCTGAAACAGAAATTGAAAGAAAACCAAGGGAGCCCATCTCTTTGTTACAGTCTTTATGTGGGCAGTTTTAGCGTGTTCCGCTGAGGCGATGACACAAATACTTTTCATGGTAATGCCTTCATTTCGTGACCAGGGTCATGCCAACGTTTCCGATGTGCTGAGGCACTACATGCCACAGCATCGCTACACGCCATAGAGAATTATCCTGTGGGTTGGGTGGGAAAGGACCTACTACACACCATAGAGAATTATACTGTGGGTTGGGTGGGAAAGGACCTACTACACACCATAGAGAATTATACTGTGGGTTGGGTGGGAAAGGACCTATTAAGGTCACCTAGCCCAATGACCTGCGTGGAGCAGGGACATCTGTGAACAGAGCAGGCTGCTCAGACCCCAGTCCAACCTAACCTGGAACGGCTCCAGGATGGGCAGAGACCTCCTCTCCCAGCAACTTGGGCCAGGGTCTCATCACCCTCACTGTAAAAAAAAAAAAAAAAATTCCTTATATGGCCCGAATTTCCCCTCTTTTAGTTTAAAACCATCACCCCTTGTCCCGCGCCTCCTGGCTCTCTCAAAGAAAGCCTGTCCCCATCTTTCTTTTCTTACAGGGCCCCTTTAAGTACTGAAAGGCCCCAGCAAGGTCTCCCCGGAGCCTTCCCTTCTGCAGGCTGAGGAACCCGGCCCCGCTCAGGCTGTTTACACGGGAGGGTCCCTGTCACCCGCCGCATCCCACGGGGTAACCCAGCGGTGAAGCCGGAGCTGCCTCTGCCCCCCCCCCCCCCCCCCCAAACCCTACCCCCCCAAGCCGCGCCTCTCCCCCCGCCCCCCCGTCACCCCCCGACTCGGAACCGCCTGCGCTGAGTGGAGCGCGCTCCTGACGGGTGTTCGGGCGGGCCAATCAGAGCTCGCGACCCGGAGGCCGGCGAGCCAATGGAGGGAAAGGGAAGCGGGCCGCCGGCCGGAAGTGGGTGTCGGGTGGTGGGGCTGTGGCGAGCTCGGCGGGCAGGTGAGCAGCGGCGGCTCTGCGCGGGCTCGCTTTCTCCGCTGGGTGCGTGTTCAGCCGTCGGGGCCTTGCCGCAGCACGCCAACGGCTTGTCTTTCCTCAGCAGTGGCCTGGCGAGCCCTGCGGCGGGGCTCGGCTCTGGCCCGGCCTGGAGCAGCGCATGGCGGCGGCTGCGGACGGAGGGCGGGAGGCTGCGTCCTCCGCATCCTCCTCCTGCCCACCGCCGGGCTGCGCGGTTTCACCTCTGGCGGGGCGTGGTGTTCGCGGGACAGGCCTCAGCTGAGAAAGGGGTCTCCCCTCTCTTCCCGTGCCCGCTCTGTTTGCGGGCTGGTCTTTCATGGTTCGGGAGCTGAATGCTGTGTGTGCTTGTCGTGAAGTAAACCTTAGTGAAAAGCTATCATGGATGTATTCGGGAGTTTCCTGTGCTCTGTGCATTGAGATGGCTTTCTCCTGCCTAATTTTCTCACAGTCGGCTCTTGTATGTTGCTGTTGTTTTTATTTATATGATAAGGTTATCACACATGTTTAACATATACTACTTGCAATATTCCCTAGGTATTTTCATCTGGTAAAAATGGGTGAACCTCAGCAAGTGAGTGCCCTTCCTCCACCTCCAATGCAATACATAAAAGAATATACTGATGAGAATATCCGTAAAGGCCTGGCTCCAAAGCCGCCTCCACCTGTGAAAGACAGTTATATGATGTTTGGCAATCAGTTCCAATGTGATGATCTGATCATTCGACCCTTGGAGAGCCAGGGTATTGAACGGTTGCATCCTATGCAGTTTGATCACAAGAAGGAATTACGGAAACTTAATATGTCTATCCTGGTCAACTTCTTGGACCTCTTGGATATCTTGATAAGGAGTCCAGGGAGTATAAAGCGAGAGGAGAAATTGGAAGACTTGAAACTGCTTTTTGTTCACGTCCATCACCTTATAAATGAGTATCGTCCTCACCAAGCTAGAGAGACGCTGAGAGTCATGATGGAGGTGCAGAAACGTCAGCGCTTGGAAACAGCGGAACGATTTCAGAAGCACTTGGAGCGAGTTGTAGAGATGATTCAGAACTGCCTGGCTTCCTTGCCTGATGATCTGCCTCATTCAGAGGGGGGACTAAGAGTGAAAGTGGAACCGATGGATACTGATGATGGCAGCAGCTGTATTGGACAGAGTGAAAAGCAGAGAGAGCGTTCTGGTGGCAAGAGAGATCAGGTTTTAGACAAAGATGCAGCTATGTGTAGCATTATTGATGAAATGACATGAAAACACTTTTTGTTAGCTCACCATAGTAAGAGGCAGAATGGGTTCTGAGGGTATATGTTTTATTTTTTGTTTTGCTGTTTTACAAACAGAGCGTTTATTGTACACCTCTTGGAGGTTGAGTGACTAGGCAGATGGAAAAGTGTAATATTTTATGACCTGTGTTTATTGATAGAAACAAAAAAATATGCTTTTTGTTATATGTATCATGTTAGGTGTTAGCCACCATTAAAGTCAGCTTTTTCTGTTGTATTTTTGTTTGTCATTTTCTGCCTTTTTAACAATTGTTTTATAGTGTGAAAGCAAGGAAGCCTGAGAGGAGTTGCACCTGACAGTTCTTTCATTTCAAATAAGTGCTAGTGTTGTACAATTTCAGAGTGGGTCCTTTCAGGAATGTGTAATCCAATATTAAAACAAATCAGTGTGAGATCTGCAAAATCCAGTCCTTTCTAGTTTTGTAATAGCAGTACTAAAAGAGAACCTAAGAATTCCTTTATTGCACATGTAATGTGGTGGAATTTTCTGCACAGGGAAATGCTGTCAGGAATCTCAACAACTAAATGAAATGTCCTTAATTGGATTTTAGTTTTCTTAGGTGTAGATGGTAACTAGTCTAGATATACAAAGCTGCCAACTTTTTTTTTTTTGTTTTTACACAGATGTTTAGACTACCTTACATTTCTTTCATGGTTAATATACATGTTTTGTGGTGCAGATGCTTTGTATTTTCCTTTTCTCAGGAAGGAGGGTCTGAGTGGATAATTAGCCTTTATACTAATTGAAAACTTCAAAGTTTGAAAGAACCTGCAAGTATTCCATCAAGTGGAAGCCATAGTTTAAAGAACATTTTTGTTGTATTGTTCCCTCATAGCAAGAGGAAAAACCAGTGAATTGATAGTGAAGAGGTGGCTGCTTTATTTACTCTGCCCCTCCTGTCAGGAAAGTCTTTTTGCCATGTAACACTAGTATTTGTGTTTTCCAAAGCACGTATGGCAGCTAAAAACGAGGTAAACTTTGTAGGTGAGGCAACTTGCACAAACTCCATTTTTCAGCTGTGATGTAACAAGCTGCATTGCTTTCGGTTGATAATTCTGGTTTCAGAAATGTTACTGAAGCGGGCAGGGGAAGATAGGGAGCTATTGAGTGGCAGGGCTTGGGCTCAGTGCACATAAGGACAAAGTGAACGGAAGTGAGTTTATGACTCATCAGAAGACATCTGTTCGAAGTGCATGGGATGTAAGTAGCAAAGTAGCAGCAGTGGTTTGGGTTTGTTGTTTGTTTTTTTTTTTCAAATAATTTTACAAAGTTAACATTTTTGTGCTTTATTTAAACGTCACTGTCTCCTTCCTTCTCCCTGGACTAGATCTGAATTTTATTGCTTGTAGGCAATGTAAACAATTGCAAGTGAGCAGAATTAATTTGGTATCTATTTTGCAAATACTGTTTCATGTGGAAGATATGAAAAACCATTTAGTGCCTCCTGGATAAGAGAGGTCATGCCCTATGGAGATACAGTTTGTCATGGATGGATGTTTTAACTCTGCCCTTCAAAATGAACTGCCATGGATGCTTTCTGTTGATTTTTGTTTACTTGTAATAAAGCCCAAGACCAGGGTACCATAGTTCAAAATACTGCACAAGCTGAGTTGTAGCAGCAACAGTTGCTATGAACTTCTCTGTGAAACCATTGAGGTAAATAGGGATCACTTAATTAAAAAAATACTTAAGGCTGCTTTCACTTTCAAAAAAGTTTCACAATTATTTTTTTTTTTAATTTTAGGGGTTTTTTTTTATTCTATGTTGAAAGGCTTAAACTGTGGGATGCTTCCTGGCCTTTTTTTTCCAACAAAAGCATTGAATTTTTCCTCCATTGTGAGGTTAAAGCAATGATAATTTTCTCATTTTCTGTTACAACTTTTCTTTTGGGAAAACAACAGGCTGCAGTGAAGGCAGTGGGTGTCATGCCTGTTAGCCAAGGGAATGGGCATTTCAAGGAAGATGTGACTCACAGACTAGTAAACTTGATTATAAATATTGTCTTTCCTAGTGTCTTAATTAAGCTGTTTGTGATAAGGAGAAAAGGAAGTAAGAAAAGTCTACCTCAGCAAATTTTGATTGTATTTTTGGCTACGGTAACATTTAAAGTATTCTACCCCTGAAATGTTAATGTATACAATATATGTTAGCTTATAAAACTTAATGTGAGGTGTTAAGCAGCATTTTGTTGGATGTTTTCCATCCTTGTTTTTTTTTTTTTTTTTTAAGAAAAGAAAAAAGCCAGGCCCTTCTATTACAATATCTGAACAAGCACAGGGATAACAGAAGTACTTGAAGCTCTGAAAGTTTCTTGATACAGAGAAGCCAAGTGTGTCACCTCTGGGTAGAAGGGGAATGTTTATGTCTTTGATCATCTAGGGGGGAAAGAAGGAAAGATATTTAATGATAAGGCTGTAAAATAGTGCAATGAAGGCATGTTTCCAACATTATTTCAGTATTTAATGTTTTGGTTTGGTTGCATTTTCACCAAGTATAATCTCACTATATGCTCCAAGTTAGGAAAAAGTGCACAGCATAAAAATGTGTAAGGGCTGCATGGAAAAGATTACACTGACAGCTTCTTTCTACAGAAACAAAAAAACAGGAACTTGGAAAACAGACTTGTAAAAACTCAGAAATTATATCAGGGAATCCCATATGGTCTGTGTTTGAGATGAAAGCTAGAGCAAGTGGGTTAACTGTCCTGTAGCTCTTGTGTTCTTTTACTATGTGACCAGAAGAGTTTTCCTGGGGATACAGCAAGTAGACAGCACCCAAACTACTGTGGAACATCATATGAATTGGATGAAGCGAGTAGAATGGGCTCAGGTGGAGCTCTGGGATCTTTTTTGCCCTATGTATTTATTTTGGAGCTCAGATGTGGCCCGTGCAGAGAAGGATCCATATGGACCCACACATGCTGCGCATTAGTGCAGGTGACTGGTAGAAGGGATGTGTGCTGGTCTGTGGGTGGATGTTTGTCACTCGCTAGGCTGCTGAGAGCTGTTCCTCAGGCAGTGCCATGCACTCTCACGGCACAGCTGTGAATGGGGGCACCCACCTTCTGCCTGAGCCAGCCTGCCCTCTCTTTTCCATTTGTGCAGAGCAGTTTCCGGATGTGCTGTTAATGATCAGAATTGTTTCTGTAGCATCTGTCTGGAGTTTCCTGTTTACCCAGAAACAAGAAGACTAAAGAGGAAGCATTTTCTTAAGAGTCCTTACAACCACCCCATGCAAAAATCCCCTTTTATCCTTTCTCTCCCTTCTCTCCTACAGGTATATTGCTAATGTTTGTCTCTTGGCTACTTTAATCCCTTGATTTTCCTCATTTTCACTTCAACTCTCACTTTGGTGACTTTGCTCTCATGTAATATAGTGTGAGACAGCTCTGGCTATGATCGTATCCCAGTGTATGATTTTGGTTATGTTTTTGGAAGCATTTCTGCTCTTTCAGTTAGTGATTAAAAAGTAACTCCTTAGAACTTAATTTTGTTTGCATAAAACTGTGAGGCAAATTACTTGCTTCAGCAAAGAACATTTATTGGCTCTGGATCAAATACACTTGATCACAGCTGCAGTTCTAGTTCAAACAACATAAAAAGACCAGATGTCATCGGGAAGAGTTAGGCAATCCAGGGGCAGGGAGAGTGGCCAGGGAACACCATTTCTCAAAAGCTGCATTTCAGCAACATTGTCAAAGTGAGCCTTGAGCCTGGAATGACATGGTTTCCACGCTACTTGTAAAGTGACCACTGTATTAATTGTGTTTTGCTTTACTTTGCAAAAGCCCAGGTGCATACAGAGGTTTTAAGAGTCAGATGATGAAAGACTGCAACTTTTAGTCTACTACTAGTAGTAGGGAACTTTCCAGTGCTACCAAATTATAGCCACTAAAGATCCTCTGAGATGCTTTTAAGTATTAGAACCACACATTTAGAATTAAAGTTTGAGTAATTCTTCCTTGGAATCTATTTTCCTAAGGTCTTTCTACTTACCACAGCCTGTTGCATATGCTAGGTAATCTCCTACCCGTATTCTATCTACTGTGGCAAAAAAAGGTGTGGGAAGCAGCATGGGTCAATGGATTCCTGATAGTTGTGTCAACGAGTTGTGTCAGGTGGTGCTGACAACAGTTTCATCTACAGTAATCAAGCAGATCTGGAAAAAACGAGAAGTAAATTTCTGAGGTACTGCAAAGTGTTTTAGCCTTTTAGTCAAACCACAGTCAGCAAGTGTTCAGCTGTGAACTCCACCAGCAGCAGCACTTGGCTGTGCTGCTGGAGACTGACAGACTAACCACGGGAAGGGCAATTCAGATTAGGCCAAAGGGCATCCTCAGCTGTGGCTGAAGATGGTGTACTAAGAAGTAAACACAGAGATTACAAAGAAGATAAGTTTTCTTGAACGTAGGTGTCTGAAGCGTGAACAGGAGTGCCGTTTCTCATCTTCAGCCACAATGTCATCTTATTTCTGCATGGTGGGGAGTCTTCTGATCCTGTTTACAGGTAAGTGGATGGGCCTAAATGGTGGAGGTGAATGGAGGTAAGGTGCACTGATGTTTCAGAGGGTTGCAAAGAAAGAGGGTTTATGTTACAATAGGCAGAGTGGCCTCATGGAGCAGAAAATGCAATTTTGTTATTGCAAACAGAACTTTATCCCAGTGGCTCAAAAGCTTTCTGATGGCCTTCTCTACTTTTCAAAACAAAATCATGCTGAGGGTATGATGGTTTTAAAAATACTGCTTCTTGTCTGCTAGTCTTAGTGAATGATCTTTTGAGTTTTTTAGATAATGATGATCTGAGATGAGTAAAGAACTTTAATTTTAGAAAAAGTGTAAACCAAGGATATTTCACTTCAGCAGGCTTTGTGGAGGTGGATGCTTAGGAAGACAGGGAAGAAGTCAGCTGTGGCTTCAGGTTGCTTTCATCCAATATGAAATTTTATTGGGACAAATTGATCATTTCTCCTTTTTTTTTATTCTGAGAAAGCAGTCCTTCTAGGAAAATAAAGTCAATAAGCACTGAAAACAACAGGTTGCAGACTGATACTGGTATAGGCAGATAGAGATAAAAATTTGGTAGAATATGTTCAATAGAAAGAAAAGGGATGTTACACATATTGCTTCCTATAGTTATTTATAAAGCCTCTTATGAGATTTATTCAGTTTGATTTTTTTTTTATATATTAAATAAAATAGATTCTTTTCAGAGATTAGTTTTTAGTATGCTGTTGTGGGAAAGTCTCTGAATGCAAACTTCATTCAACTGTAATAACTTAGGTTAGGAAAGTGAGCTGAGCTGGGGGAACCAGGTTTTACCACAAGGGACAATTGCCATCAAGCCATACAGTGCTTGGGGTTCACTGGCTCATGTTGGTCGACCTGCCTCAGGGAGTTCCCTTCCTAATTATAGACTGGGGCTGGATTAATAGAGATAATTTGTTGCCTGTGCTTGCTGCAGACAATTCTATCCTGGAAACGTTAATATGGATAGATCAAAATATTTACACATGTGATCCCATGTTACTGAAATTGATAAGAAACATATAGTGGTAAGTACAAACAAGTTTTCTTTGGAGTGCAAGCAGCCAAGAACCCCACTGCATAAACTGCTAGAAGGTGGTTACAGGAGACCTATGGCTGGATCACCTGAGCACAAATTATTTTGTCTGGCACTAAATAGAGCTTATTAAAACCCTCCTAAAGAGAGTATTGACTGGAGTGGTATAAACACAGCACTGTGATAAATAGGCTACTGGCTGTTAAGTCTCACTGTTTGCACTTGAATAGTGTGACACAACTTTCTGCAACTGTGAAAAATTACTTTTAATGGGAATCAAACAAGTTAGAAATTGCATAAGAATGAGGGAAGAAAATAAGGTAGTGAAAAAGAGGGTATAAAATATCTCCGAAGAGCTCTGAAAAATCTCTGATAGAAATGGCAAATCTGTCATTAGGCAGAAAAAAAGGAAACGTGTTCAGCAGTGATCATTCTGATGAAATGTGCTGGTGAGTGGCTTTCATTCAAAGGAGGGGTTTTCCACAGCGGTTTTAATGAAAGTCACTGTCTTACTGTTCCCCCATGTGTGGCTTGGATTAAATCTGAACTAAGGAAAATAAAACCAAGAAACAATCAAAAACCAATAAAGAGCTAACGGCCTAAACATGGCTAAAGCGAAGACACTGAGTTGTGTAGATGCAAACTCTGTTCTCTCTTGACCTCTCTGCCTGCCTGCAGAGGCTGTAGAAAGTGTGTTTTTAGTTTCTCTGTCTGACACATTCTGAACAAATCACTGACCTGATCATTATCCCTCACTGCATCAGTCCTGCTGAGATTCACATCTATTTTTGGTCCAGCAATGCCTGGTGGTGTTTGTGAGATGGGAGGTTTAAGGAGTTTCCAGTTGCATGCACTGTGCTCAACAACTACATTTGTCTTTTTGTCCACAGATCACACAGTATCAGAATCTCTTGTGAAGGGAAAAGTTGGTCAGAATATCACCGTGCCCTGCTTTTACACTGTTAGGACAACAGGAGATATCACATCAATGTGCTGGGGTCGTGGCATCTGCCCTTCTTCAAAATGTTATCAGACCATTATCTGGACAGATGGGTGGAGGGTGACGGAGCGGTACAACAGCAGGTATATGTTGAAAGGTAACTTGCTGTTGGGCGATGTGTCCCTCACGATTGTGAACGCGGAGGAAGCAGACAGTGGGACGTACTGCTGCCGCGTGGAGATCGCGGGGCTGTTCAACGATCAGAGGAGCAACCACAGGGTTCTGATAGAGAAAGGTGAGTGCAGAGGTGCTCTTGTGTCAGTACTGTTGTGGTAAAACTGCTTTTCAAGTCTGGATTCCAAAGCTGTGGTGGAAATTCTTTCTGTAAACATCCGTAGGACTGATCTTTAGGACTCTGCAGATCTGCTGTTAGTGCTGTTTAAATTATGCTGGTCTTGGCATTCTTGTAATCCCAGCACAGTCAAAAAAAGGTTGTGGTGCTTTGTTTCACGGTGCACAGTGCTGCTGAGCTTTCTTAAAAGCGCTATTTGAAGAATTTAAGAGAAAGGGCAGCACAGGATAATTGATTCATCTGAAGCACTAAACTTGTACCCTTTTCACAGAAAACAGTGCTTCACTTTACCTGCTTGATTCTAGAGTATAGCCTGGGGACACAAAATTAGCATAGAGAATTTTTTTTTATCAACTCTTCCTTTGATTTTTAGTTTTTCTTGTTTTTTAAAAAGCATAATATATGGAACAAGTGGCTGAGATGTACATGTGTAGCAGGTGCTAGCAAAGTTTTGTTATAGAAACACTTTCTCTTTTTCACTAAATAAATGCACACTAAGGTTAATTATAACCTATTTTGGTTTTGTTTTATTTTTTAACATCAGCTAGAATCTCTACTGCAAGTCCTCACACTTACACCTCTGAACAGACCTCAGGTAACTTTTATCCAAGTATTCATCTCAATAGCATATATAAGCTATATTGCAAACGGGGATCTTAGGAAGGAAATGATAGATCATAGAAAAGTCTTGGCTAAAATTTACTAAATGTTAGCATAGAACTTAGATTTAAATTCTGCATGATAGTATATAGAGTCCAACAGCAGGAACATGTGTACGTGGGAGGAAGTTTGCTTCCAAGTGTTATGCTTAAGTAGATGTTTTATTAGTGCTAGAAGCACTGTTTTTCTTGTGGCTGTTTTCCTGGTGTGTTGTTTTCTTTGTGGTATAAAATCTCGCCTAGTCTTCTGGAAATGCACTCCATGAACAGTAAACCACAAATTTTTAGGGGTTGAGTATGCCCACTACTTAATTAATTTATTTGTTGCTCTATAACATAGAACTGCTTTATTGGAGTAGCTCAAAAGTGCATCTAACTCAGGATCCTATCTCAGTAGCGGTCAATGGCAGATGATTAAGGATCATAGAAACAGGGCAGTAGTTTTGTGACACAGTGTCAAAGTATTCTTTTACCCTACTATAATATGTGTCTTGGAGTATGCCTACGTCATCTGTAACCTATGCATATTTAATAATGTGGGGCCTCTCATTGTAGTGGAAGAGACTGAACAACTATTCCTCACTTGGTTTCTCCATTTCACTCACAAGTTTATAGACTCCTATCGTATACCCACGTGGCTGTGTCTTTTTCAGTCTGCAAAAGACAAATTTCCTGTATACAAGAGAGCTCTCTTAAGTGTAACAATATCTTATTCTCTGGATTTGGAAACCAAAAATAGGGATGCCATTTGCCTTTCTCTCTCCATCTCAGATATTTCCAGCTAAGCAACTCTAAAATATTACAACAGTTGCATTTCCTTTTTGGAAGAAGAAGTGAAAACTTTCTCAGGCTGTTTCTGTTCTAGTTGCAAATAACATGGCTTCCAATCTTAGAAGTCATGGGTTTTCTTAACCCTATGTTGTCTTTGTTAGCTTCTGGTGGAACTATTTTTGATGATTTCAGAATACAAGTTAATATGTGCATGTTCATAAAGGGGTAGACTGGAAAAGGCAAGTGGCTCTGTGCCTCTGATGTAGGAAGAGTCCAGCATCTCCAGTGGAAAAGAATAGTGAAGTAGGTGATCCTATCCTCTTCCAAATAAAGCTTCTGGGATAAGGGTAACAATATAAAACATCAAAAGAACCAACTGAGTTTGTCATAATGTGAACAGGAGACTTTGGTTTCAGCAGGGTTGTATATCATCTGACAACACATGGAGAAACTGAGACTGATCATATGAAAGACAAATAATTTGTAGTTCTGAATTTTCAATATTGCAAACAGCTTTGCTCTGGGAAATTACCTTAAAATATGCTTCAGGTCTTTATGCAAACCTGTCATGCTTTGGTCTGTTTATTGCGTAGCTGTCTGGGACTTTACAAGTATCACTTTCTCTAACTCTGCACGACATGTCCTTTCGAGACCCTGAGTTGACCTTAATCGGTTTTCATCAGATAACCCAAGTTTCCTTTAGGCATGCACTGCTGCTTCTTGGCTCCAAAAACAGATGCCTACCTTGGTAACTCCTTCCTTCTAGGGCCCGTGTTGAGATAACAGCAAGAGCTGTTTCCTGGAAGGAATTCAAAGCTCTAAATAGGGCAGGAGAGGCACCAATACTCAGTTTTGTGCTGCCTTCCAAAGGCATCAACTTCTTTATGGCATGCAGAGCCAAGACTCCTGATAGAGAGTGGTCCCAAGTCAGTAGTACAAATCCCTCTCTATCAAGGCAGAGTGGTTCTCTGTGCAAATTATGTGTTTGTCTTGTCTTTACTTAGCTCATGGGAGCACCAGTGAATCATCCTCTACCATCACAACAACATGGCCATCGGTTTCTGCGTCAGAAGCTCCTCAGACAGTAAGCATCTCTGTGCTGTGTCATGCCAATACAAAGTGGACAGACATGAGGGGTTATTGGGTCATCCCTGAAGTTCACTTGTACTGCTTTAGTTTGGTTGCAAAAGAATAATTTTTTTTTTGGTAGTCTGAACGTTTAGTGCTTATGAAAGACAGGGGAAAAAACTGCTTTGCATGCATAAAGTACTTCCTACTAGTGCAAGAATAGCTTTAGCAATGTCTGCATTGCCTTTCAGGCCTCTGTTCCCTGCTCAGGCACCTCAGACTGCTTGGACGTAACCACAAACCTGCAGGTATGGCAGGATATGAGGAAGGGTTGAAATTGGACTACGTGGCAGCACAGGGATGCCCTGTACTCCCTGTACAATGGGGTTCAAACAGGCAGCTCTGTCTGTCCTGCTGAGTCCTTCAGCACATATTGCAGGGTGACAGGCAATAGCAGCACCCAGTTTTTATCAGGAACACAAGACAGCAGAGGTAGCCTTTGGGAAGACCTGCTGTCACCTATTACAAGGCAGTATGTGCTGTGGATATTCATATCCTTGCATGTGCAGAATGTAAGTCAGGGACTATTCTGCACTTTCAGGCATGAGTTCTGAATGACAGGTTAGATATCTAATGGCTGGCTTCAGAAAGAAGTTTTGCCTACATAAAGACTAATGCAAGCAGAAGGCATATTTAATTACAAGTATAGAGACATGAATAACTACTGAATAAGCTGACAAAAAGGTGGGAGGGTGTGACATCAGAAGATACTTTAATAATAAAAAATAAAATATTCACCAAATAGTATTAAACCTGAACAAATGGGATTTATCATAACTTCAGGTCCTTTTACAATCTCCAAATAATGTGTTTTAACAGCATGGTTCCCACAACTGTTGCAGTGATAGTGCTTGAAACTAGTCCTGTATCTCAAAGTAGGCTCTTGCTCTCAAGTGTACTGTCGGGTTGCAAAACACACAAATGGTCTTTGGGTACTGTATGAGCTTCTTGCTCTCACTGCCACTAATGCTCATCTGTTTTCTGTTTGACAGAACATGTCTGTATCACTTTCAAGTCAGCACTATTCAGAAAATGGGCTGTATATTGGGATTGGTTTATGTGCGGTACTTCTAACCATCCTTATTTTGGCTCTGTTCCTCCGTAGGCGTAAGTACTTTTCACGGGTCTTTTTCAAGGACTGGCCAGGTACATCTAATCACAGCCGTGGCAGATGTCACATCACTTCTGCTTCAGGGAAGGGAGGACTCTGGATGGCCTCACTCTGTGGCCTGTCCTGTGGTTGCTTGCTCAGCTCTCTGGGCACAGAACAGCGAAGTGAAATGTGGTTTCATCATTTTATGTCTCAAGCTCCTTAGCAACCACTTGACCCAGGGTCTGTCAAGAAGATGTGTGATACAAGCCCACCGCTGCCCCACTTGCCTCCTACATGTTCATCAGTTGCCATGTTGTTCCAGTCTTTCCCAATGATAATGTGAGGGGCACTAGTTTTGTATAACTATATGCAATATTTTCTGTGTGATAGATTTTCTGCTTGGTCAGACCAAGCCATATGAATTAAATCTCATGGCAAAAATATCAATTTCTTATGCTGAAAACATTTGCTTAAAGTTCCTTTGTTTAGTTTCTTACACTTGGAATTTTCTTTTTGAAATCACTACTTTACTTGCATCTGATGGCTTAAAGAAAATTGTTTTCTTTTTTCTTTCTTTTTATTCTGGATGGTCCTTAGAATATTTATACAATATGAAGAAGACAGGCAACGTTGCAAAGTAAGTATTCTGTTTCTGCGTTAGCTAATAGGACAAACGAGGTTGCAGAAAGAAAATGTTGTCAGTATGTGACCACCCAACCACATACTTCGACTTTCTTTTTTAAAACTCAAGTTAATAGGCAACATTGCAGAAAGAAATTAATAAATCCTGCTACTTATTGTTAGTAAGCAAAAATGAGTATAACTGTCAGTTCATTGCATTAGGGAACATGCAAACCAAGTGCGGGTTGTCTCATAAGTGAAAAAACAATTCAGTATCAGACATGTTTAAATAAGTGGATTTGAATATTTTACATTTTTCCAATGAGCTGGGTGACTTAGTTGTCTGCTCTTCTATGTTTCTGTTGCTTGCTTTTTGTTCAACAGCATGTTTTTCACTCTTTTGTGCAGCTTTGTTGCATTTTGGAGGCCAGAAGGTGCAGTGAACCATAGTGCCCTGGAAGATGAAATCCATGCAGAGGAGAACGTTTATATAATACACTGAGGACCATATGCATGCTTGCCTTTGTCATCACTGGGACATTAAATAATTTGCAAAATGTTAGCTACTCCCTCAGCTCAGCAGCTAAACGTGACTGGACTACTAAAGCATTATTCACATCATTCTAATAAAACAAATAAAAGCTACAATTTTAATTAAACTTTATCAGCCTGTTCCAGAAACAGGAGCCCTACTGGCTTGAATGGAAATTTCCAGAATCCACTTATCGAATCCTAAAGAAAGTTACCATTATGTTTATTATCTGCTTCAAATTCTTTTTTTTTCCTGAAAAAAAAAAAACCAAAAAAACCAGGAACTGCCAGAATAGCTACTCCATCACAAAAGAAAAGCTACACGTTTTTTTTTAAAGTTTGCCTTTGCTGTGTATTGTGTCTGCCATCTGTAAGAGTCTGTGTCATCAGAGGGTCAGAAGCAATCTCATAGCTGACACGGTAATGATGACACATGCTAAAACTTGGTAGCATTACTATTTCAGTATACATTTAGTTGACTTTTCAGTTAACTTAGGTATAGCCAGTCCTGGTAACAGCTAAGTAATGCAATGTGCTAATTCCTGTCCACCCACAGTTAAATCCAGAGGAGTTATTGATGCTCAACGTGTCATGGGATGTACTTAAAGCCTACAGGATCAGTGTGGAATATACAGAGCTTGTTTTCAGAGAACCCTGACTAAGTGTATTTTCCTTTGCAAAATATGTCACTTTTTTTTTTTCCTATGTGGCTTTCTCCCTGCATGTGCCCTACCCCCAGAAGTTCTCAGGGTGGAAAGTTTCACTTCCAGGCTGCTAAAACAACTGAACAAAAATTAAATATTTTGTCAAGTTAATGAAATTCTTACTTTTCTTAGCTTGTGGAAAAGCTGTGGATGTTGCACAGAAATATTGACTGAAAGTTTGCCCTACCCTTACACCCCTCTAGATAGAAAATTACAATGTTTGATGGCTTTTAGCTCATAAAGGGAGTGTCTGTGGCCTTGTCCCACTTCTTCCACTTCCTTCACTGCTCTTCAGTTAGACCCAGCTCTCAGATTTTATTCTCTGCAATGCTAAACATTTATTTACTAAAATGGAGGCAGTCCGATAAGCATAAATCAACACTTTATGTCTATTGCTCAGCAATGCATAACACACCCAGATCAGCTTGAAGGGTAAGAATAATTTTCCTCAATTATTTTTAAGAACACCTTTTTAAGCAGAGGCTGGACACTTCCTGAAAGAGCAGTAAAGCAGTACAGGCGGGAGAGAGACCCACTCTTACTAAAAACTCGTCAGTACAAATTTTGCCCTCATGCCAATCAGCAATGTGGAATGCCTAAAGCATACTTTGCTGCCACGGGACTTGCAGATGTACTGCAGACTTTCCATCGAGTTTGTAATTTTGAAGGGAGTCACGCAGACAAAGCTGTATTATCTAATGAGGCACTAAAGGAGCAGTAACAAAACCAGTAAGGTTCTGTATTAACAGCTAAGATGCTTGAGGCCAGGGTCTGGTTGTGCTTTTAAAGTAAAACCCAGTTACCCATCTTTTCCCCAGCTGGTAGCGGTGGAGGGCTTGAGCAGGCTGGGGAGGGGAATGGTTTCCCTCAGGAGTCCTGGAGAGCCTGGCTGCTGTGGGATACTGCAGGTGAGTGTGCAAAGACTCACAAAGGCTCCTCGTCCTGTTGAGGATGGAAGAAATAGAAAGCAACCTGGGGTATGTGACCCTGGTGTGCTTTGTATTTTTACTTGTGCTGTGTGTTGCTTTGGGACTGTCTGTTGGAGAAAAAGGGGAGGTGAATTCATGATTGACTGAAGAGCTCAGTGTGAGAGCAAAGACATTAGGGGGATTACTGATCCCTGGGCCAGGAAAGATGATGGAGGAAACCAGCTCTACTATTTCGTCTCCTCATGTTATGCGTTGTCTTGTGTAAAAAAGCACTGAAACTGGAAAGAACCTGTCAGTGCTAGGCTCTAGTCTTGTATTTTACTATTAGTAACAATTACCGAACTAAAATGACTGAACCCACTGCAGATGTTGCTTTCCTTCTGCCTGGTAGAGCGTGTCGTTGCTGTGGGCTTTAGCCTATGACTGGAGCAGGGGAAAGTCTGATCTGGTCTCTGAACTAGACCTTAGAAACCACCGTCTTCACTTTCTGCAACTTCTGCAACATCGATCTCTACTGGGATTAGAATTAGAAAAGTATGGGTTTCCAAAATTATCTGATTTCAAATGGTCATGCTCTTAAGGAGCTTGGGGACCATCTTTGAAGACTGCTAATGATGAAAAGTGGTTGCCCATAAGGATTTTTTTTAAAATTATTATTACAGATTAATTCAGAATAATTCTTATATCAGTGAGTTTTCATACAAAATAAACTTCTAGCATATCTGATAACCAAAACTTCAATTAAAGTGACCTTCCTGCTGTGCAGTTACTTGGTAAATAAGCTCTGCAAAGGTTGTGCAGAACAAGAACTTTGCCTTGGATATGCAGTATAATACAAAAAATACACGCAGCCAGAAGCTCCTTGTACTTTTTCATTAGTGAATCTTGGAACAGGCATTTCAAAATGAGCCCCAGGGATGTGCAGGTGGCACTTGGAGCCCATTCACCCATTAAGAGATGATCCAGCTGCACACAAACTGGCAGCACTTTAAGTGAGATGAGGCTAACTAACAAGCTGCAAAAAGGGTTTTTTTGAGACAGCTCTTTGTCTTTCCTGTTCTGCCTCCAAGAAGCCACTGGATAGCAGTACAGAAGCAGAAAGCAAGCCAAATTTTTCTGTTTCTTCTCAGTACACTTGGATTTTGGGTGGCCTTTTTCAATTCACTCGGCTGTGTTTATCCCAGTCTTGCTAAAGGAACAAGGCTGACATGTTCATCCTCTTCCTTCCCTAGTCATCTGCAACATACTGACCAATTCTGTTTTGACAAGTTTCATGGAAATCAGTAGCCAGACAAAGGTCCAAATTTGTGCCCCAGGTGGGATTCATCTGCTGTCCTCACTGGCATCAGGTGGGCTTGGGCTCACAGCCACTGTTTAATGGTGAGAGATGGGAGACAAAGGAGAAACCGGGATCATTGCAGGGAAAGTGTCTCCAGGATATCAGACACATCATGTTTCATTAGTTCTACTCACAGAGCAGCTGGGGCTGCGTGTACTTGGCATCATAAGAGCATTATCTGGTAGAGTACAACAAATTAGATATGTTTACTGATTGCTGGTTAATCTGCCTTATAATGTTGGCAATAAGATGTTATTTTATTGTTATGTCTAACCCCACTGGTTGTTGTTTGTGCTGCACTGAAGCATGTGAAGGTGAAGAGCAGCACTGCAGCATAGTTGCTGCATACTGTGGAATAGTTCTCTGAGCTTTGTGCTGCTTGAATCTGCCACTAAGTTGGCTACAGCAGCATCAGTTGGCTACACGCTGGTGAAAGAAATGAGGCATCCTGGCGTTGCTGGAGCCTAGTCTATTTGGGATCTACTTCTTGCCACTGTGATGTAGTGGTGGTATGATGGATGAGGATGCTAAGGAGAAGTAACCTCATACTCCGATGTACTACTGAGTCCAACAGGTCTACAAGCACAAAAGTCTATCACTGATGCTGGTGGGGGAATACCAAACAGATAATCTTCCTCCAACCTTTCTGTGCTACTCAAGATTTTGTACACTTCTTCATGGTGCCCCTTAGGTTATGTCTTTTCGAGGCTTACTCATTCTGGACTATCCATTTAATCCTCCTGTGGAAGCTCTTCCATACTTTCCATACTTTCCACCATTCTTTTTGCCCTTCCTGGAACCCTTTCTGAATCTAACATATGCTTTCAGGGGACTAGAATTATACATAGAATCCACAGTAGATTTGTATAGTGGTGCTCTACAAATTCGGCTTCTGCTTTGTTTTCTGTTGCTTTACTAATAACTACTAAAATATGATTTGCCTCTTTTAATGCTACCAAGCAGAGGGGTGATATTTTCATGGCCTTGACTACTCATGATAAGCTTAAAATCTCCTCTATGAGGCTGTAATGTTTGGTTAAAGCCCATCATTTTGTAATTTGAACTTGAAATCATTTCCCCCTTTGCACCATGCCCAGAATTTTGCACACACTTTTGTCTGTCTGCAATTCTTCATTCCTGACCTTAACACCCTGAATTATTTTTCTTTATTACTCATCTTTTCCAAAGCAGAACTTCTTAGAGAACTTTTTTATCAATTGGTAAAAAAAAAAAAAAAAGGTCAGAAAGATTAAGAAGTATTTCTTGTAGTTGGTGTTGCAGAACGTTGGGAAGGACATTGTTTTGGCAAGAAAACATTTGTGAGTTTCTCCAAGGATGTCTTTGCATATTGAAAATATGAAGCCATCCATTCCCACACATCCTATCACTGGATACCAGGAAGAGGAGCTCAGTACCTCCCTCTCCACATCCCCTCCTCAGAAAGCCATAGAGAGCAATGAGATCTCCACTCAGCCTCCTTTCCCCCAGAGTAGACAAGCCTAGAGTCCTCAGATGCTCCTCATGGGACATGCCTTCCAACCCTTTCACCACCTTTGTTGGCCTCCTCTGGATGCATTCAAGGACCTTAACATCTTTCTTAAATGGTAGGGCCCAGAACTGTACGCAGCACTCAGAGTGAGGCCACACCATTGTTAAATCCAGCAGGAGAATCACCTCTTTTGACTGGCCTCTACCCGGAAGTGCAGGAAGGAAGCAGTTGTGGTACATAAAATCTGGAAATGGAGAAACGAGACTTCAGTGGGACTCACTCAGCATTTAGGGAAAGTATAGTTTTCTCTCCTTCCACTTGCTGCTCTGGAATCTCTGTCAGCTAAAATGTCCCATTTTGTGCTGTTTCACTGGATTGTGATACAGACCTTTATAGGTGAGTCTTCACTTGCTTTTTGTGTGCTTGCTCAGAAAACAAAAATTCTGTAAAATTAAAACCAGCAACACTTGTTTTATGAAAACAAAATGATGAAAAAGGTGGTAATTGTAGACAGAACTTGAAAAGTTTTCTTACCTTACTGAGTTAATACTGATTGAGAATTATTTATTTATAATTTATTTATTTATTAATTTGTATTAATTTAATTATTTATAATTTATATATATGTGGTTTCCTCTGTGTATAGTCTTGGTTAATTCCCCTGTCCCTCCAGATTATCTAATTTCTTTAGTATTTTTAAATGTGTACTGCTGGCTTTGCTTCTTCATCTGTCTCCCCACCACACTACAGTGCTGACACAGTCCAAACTTGGGAATTGAAATACTGACAGAGTAAAGAATGTGTATATATATATGATAAAGAAAGGATTTTCTGAAACCCTGAGGGCTGTCTGCTGCTGTGAGCTGGGTATGGGAAAGAACAGCTGGAGATTTCTCTCTTTTGCTCACAAATGTTCAGTTTACACTTCTAAAATCTGAACCCTAAGGAACAGAAGTCAAAGAAGAGTAACGTGGGAGAGTGCATCTTGCAAGTGCAGTTGGTATCAGCTATATTTCTATAAGCATATTTAGGCTATTTCCAAATTGCCCGAGGTGCTTCAGGAATGTGGGTTTATCCACTTTCAGTGGGGCATGAACTGCAAATGGGAGTTGTGTTTTTAAGTCACTTAGGCATCTCAGGAAATTCTGTCTCAAATGACTGAATATTAGTTGGCTAAACCCTGTCAGGTTGAAATATTAGGAATAACATCTACAGAAGCTGTGATGTTCTTAAATTGATCTGAAAAGTAGTGGAAAAGTTTGGTCAATGGCAAGATGAGCTGAAGGGCAAGAGGTGAACTGTGCTCCATTGAGGCAAGGTAACACAACCTCCATGGTATCTGCTGCACAAGTGAAACTTTGCCAGCACTTTGCTGTAACCCAGAGAATTCTGTAATACTTTTTATCTTTTGCCAGTCTCATCAGAAGAAACAGGACGCTTCTTTCCTTGTCATATCTTCAGCCTCAAAATACATTGGAGGTACTCACCTCCATTTGGACTTATTTTCAGAAACTTTCTTATACGAAGAGCTACTGAAGGGTGAGAATGGCTTTTTGTTACCTTCTCTTTAACTCAGCTCCATGCTGAGAATGGGTAGTCTTGAGGCTCAGGAAACCAGCAGAGCAGGCAGTTAAACCTTTCTTTTCTGTTTACTGGGTGGGGGGATGGTATGGAGAAGATGCCAAGTATCTTCTACAAAGAAGGAAAATTAGTCCAGAAATAGATCTAGAAAAAAAAAAATCCCTCTTCAACCATCTGTCTTGACTGGAGGATGTATGTTGTTGTCCATCCAGTGACAAGTCTATGGGATAGAAGACCACTGCAACAGCAACTATTGGAGTTACTACTTAATACCTACTGTAATTGAGGGCTGGTTCAAGAGATGCTATATATACGTATGTGTGTAGCTGTATGATCTGAACAATTATTCCCCTTTCTATTTTGGAATGTATATGAAACACCTGGAGTCCATTTCTCTCTTATTTGGATTGAAGACTTAGAGCAGCAAACCTTGCTGACTTCAGCAGGATTACCCAGGCATAGCTGATGCTCAGAGAGCCTTAGGACAAATCTGGATGCCTAGGAGGGTCAATACCATGAGCAAGAGTGACTTCTGTCACTGTGAGACTAGGGGTGTCACAATATAAATCTCAGGAACCTCTTAATTTAATTCCGTCTTATTTACTATTTCTTTTGGAAAATGTTTCTGTGGAAGAGGCTGCAGTTGAGAAGGAAGTTATTTAGTCTTTACAGAGTGTTAAATCAAGACTGTTGCAGTACTGAAGCTTTCCATACCAACCCGCAGTGCAGGCAGATGTGAGCAACATTAGCTTCGCATAAATTAAAAGAGGATTTGAAACTGCAAAACCTCTAACTTTCCAGCACCAATATGGGTGAGGAACTGCACTGGAGACACTCTGGTGCCTTATGTTTTCACTCTGCTTCTTTTTATTTATTTATTTAATAATTTCAGAGCTCTGCTTCTTTCAAAGAGAAGAGCAGGCAAATTTTAATTTGTTAAAGGGTTGCTTAATGAAGCTGCTTTTGTGCTGTGCGGGGCTGGGATGAAATAAGAAGGGAAGATAAGCTCATTTCTCTTCAAGCAGCAGTGACCTTAACTCCAGGAACAGTTCGAGCGGATCTTGGTTTCACGCACATCTTTGTTGGAATGACTTTAAAATATGTGTTAACCCAGTCAGTGATGAACCCCTGGCTCCCCTAGGGATGCTTTCAAAGTCAACTGGATGAACTGTTTTGTATTGTCGTCACAAAAAGAGGCTGTTTTTTCTGCTTGTTTTGCTGTAACAAAGCAAAAGAATCTTTGCTTTCCAAGGACTAAAACAAGCAGTCACCTTTCAAAGTCTTAGCCAGTACTCAGGAATTCATTTTCTTGGCACATCCTCCCTTCCTTTCACTGCAAAAGCTTCTGTCCTTCACGCCATATTGTATGTTGTTTTGTCAGTCTCTACTCTTTTAGCATTTGGAGCTGTGGAAACCTGAATGAGTCTGTTTATCTTGCCAATGGGATAAGCAATAATGAAGCTGAAATGTCATCCCAATAACAAGTCATGAGACAGCCTGCCATGGACTAAAACCTCACCTGGGGAATAGACCATTAAAGATAAAACAAAAGAGACATGGACACAGTTGGAAGCATCTGTTTGCTACCTGGGAGTCATGCCAAAAAGAAAAGGCATTCAAACAGCTGGCAAAGTAGAAATGTTTGGCAAACCGGAGCCAAAACTGGTGATAATAGCAGCAACTGCTGTAAGTCCTCTTTGGGGCAAGTGAGCTGGCTGTGAGATCTGCAAGATGATCATCTTGCTGCAGCAAAGGACTAGATCTGGATGCTCCTCAGGTCCCTCAGTTCCTGCTCCACCATATGTAAATGATAACATGGGGGGAAAAGGCAATGAGGTAGGAGGACTGGCACAGACTGGATGATGTAAACCAGAAAACATTTGTTCCTGTATGGGAACCTTTTCTGTATAGTGCCTTTCCAGAAGAAGAAATCCCTTATAGGGCAACCTGGGAACTGTACAGACAGTGAAGAGGGAACAATATGTAGCAAAGATTCAAACTAGATGCTAAGGTGGGTATTGGCTGTAAACACCAAGTAAGGCTGGTCATTAAGAGCAAGAGCACAAGGAAAACATGCATATGGTCTTTTTAACATCAGTATAATGCTAGCAGTTAAAGCTTCTAGGTACACAGTGCTCTGCAAGGTAAGTGGGAGAGTAGGCAGGACTTGCTCAGAAACAGGAAAAGCAGTGTGCTTTCTGAGAACAGGTTCCCATAGACAGAACCCTCTGCCAGCTTAATTACGCCTTAATTTCACACATGAATAGGTATTTTGGACTCTGCTATTGAGACTGTCAGTAAAAGGCAACTATGACAGCATTTCCTTTTTGAAGGACTGGGAAAACCAGATGTATTTCACACCAGGTTTCTGAACAACTTTCAAACAGTCTCTTAGGAGAAGACATAGGATGGGAGCAATTCCATTTGCACAGGTCTAATCTGCACTCAGGCTGCCAGTGACAGACGTCAGCTTTGCTCACCACGGTTTTGATGTGAGAAACCTATTTCGTGAGCAGTCCTGCAGCAGCTGGTCAAGGCCAGAGCATGGAGCCGTCCAGCACCAAGACAGTTTCTTTGCTCTTCTGGCTGTTGCTTGTAGTGTCCTGGGCCATTAGGCTTGGGGGATCAGGAACTGTGGCCTGCCTGCAGGCAGGAGTGTTTCTTTTCCTGCCTCATTGTGTTGTGTAGGTAGTCACGCAAGGAGACTGATGACACTCATTTTTCCTTGTTCTTCTTCGACAGTGCATGCAGCATCAGAAACTGTTGTTAGAGGAATCCTAGGGCAAACTGCTCAGTTGCCTTGCTTCTACCAGGTGAAACGACTCAAGGACATCTCCGATATGTGCTGGGGCAGGGGACCCTGCCCAAATTCCAAGTGCAGTAACAAAATTTTGCACACCACTGGGAATAGGGTGACATTCAGGATATCTCAGAGATACAATCTCCAGGGCTATATTTCCTATGGAGATGTGTCCCTTACAATTGGGAAGGTGAAGGCAGAAGACGCTGGTACATACTGCTGCCGTGTAGAGATCCCGGGTTGGTTCAATGACATCAAACATAACATACGGCTGGAGGTGGTCAGAGGTGAGTTTGGAGACCTTTGTCATACAAACCTCTCACTGGATAGGAGTTAAAAATTGGACTTTTTGTGCTTTTTATTTGTTTGATTGTTCTGGAAAAAGGTGTTTTTCCTAAATTATGTAGTTTTCAAGGGAGGTCTGCAACCAATTGCTAATTTGAATCACATTTTAATGAGAAAGTAATAATTTTCACCTTTTTTTTTCTTTCAAATGAAGTATTTCATTTCTCATTGTGTAGCTATGTCTGATATTTAAGAGATGATGGAAGTGAAAAAGGGATTTATCATGTGAAAAGCCCTTGGAATGAAATTCAGTTCACCCCAACACCAAAAAGGATTTCATTTGGTTTATGTCATGAGGAGACCCACATGCTTAGATAATTTATTTCAGAGTCTTGAAGGACGTTTTCCCCTTCCTATTATTTTGCTAAGCTGCAAAATAAAAGTAAAGGTCTTCCAAAGTCAAGAAGAGGCTGAAAAGCATTGTGAAGCACAGAAAAAAAAATTGTACTCACTCTCCACACTGCAGAAGGAAATTTTTTTTTCTAATTTTTACAGTGTGTTCAAGAATCCATTGGGTACTGATGTAAACAACACTCATATTCCTGTTGTAAGTGATATAATATGAGAGTGAGGGAAAAATGCTGTAGATTCATGTCTGTCCCTGAGTTTGAAGGCAGCAGAGTTCATAAAAGAAAGAACCATTTGAAAAAAATTATCAAGAAACTTGTAGGACACTGAAAAGCAAAATCAGAAAGTTTGCAAGGTTTTGGGTTCTATCATGCAAGGTTCTGGCCCTTCCATTTCTGTAAGACGGCCAAGGGGGAGGTATTTGAGACCCACCAAAAAAAAAAAAAAAGAAAGCAAATGTGTAAGAATTGATCTCTCTGGGACGTGTTTTCTGCTATAAACAACCTTTTGAAATAGTGACCCTCCCACCTTCATTCTCAGTCTTTTACCAGCTAGATAATTTTCATTAATCCCTGGGTTGGCTTTCCTCAGAGTCGGTTGTGAATGCTCTGATCTAGCTTTTCACTATGTTGTTTCCATGCAGCCCCTCCGGTGATAAGAACCACCACGAGAAGGGCTCCTGTTTCCCCCAGACGTTTTAGTAAAACAACTTTTGCTCCTCAAGAAACCTCTGATCATCAACCAACAACAGAAACTCATGTCTATCCAACAACCAGCATCCCTGAAGCAACAACTTCAGCCACCAGTCAGGAAACAACAGAGACTGCTGTCCTCCTGACAACCACTGTCCCACCAGCAACAACTGCAACTACCGAGTCTCCAGCAGTAATTACACTGGAGACTATTGCTCCCCCAGCATTTGCTGTCACAGAAAATGATGCTTTTCCCGAAACTATGGTAACAACCAGTGCTCTCCTAGATTTTTCAACTGATTTCCAAACAGCTGACATGAGGACTGAAGATTATGACATGGTCTGCCCACCAGAGTCTATCCCTCTCCCTGAAGGTACAAAGTGTAAGAAGCACCAATCCTTTCTCTTTTTTGTGTTATGGAGATGGTCTGTGTAGGACTGACTCTGGCATCATAGAGACTCTCCAATTACTTATATTTATCTGGGAAGTTTTCTCCAAGATGCCTATGGGTATGTCTCAGTAGGTTCAAGGAAAAGCAGGTGAAATATTGTGGATGATGTTAAACTGGGGTGACAAGCCAAGATAGCAGAGGGTCAGACTTGCACTCAGAGTTTTAACAGGCTGGAGAAATCAAGTGGCAGGAACCTTATGAAGTATAGCAGTCATGAAGTCCTGCATTTGGGATGGAGTAAGAGATTCACTCCACTATGCACAATTTAATTTTTTTTTATTGATTTAGGAAAAACAATTGAAATGGTCTGTTGATTAGGTTGAGCATGTTCTGCTTCAGCAGTAAAGTCAGTAAGAATTCAAAACAAGCTTTAAAATGAGTACTTACATTGTAATTCCATATGCAGGCTGCTGTTATTACTAATATTTAGTTGATCAGTGGCCTGTTATCATCCTAAGCATTCATAGATTAGTACTTTATGCACACCAGTGGCTTCTTTGCAGACTGATGTGTGCAAACAAGGCTGTTTTTTGTACTTTTTTGGGGGTCTTCTATCACTTGAAGATCTTTCTGACCTGAACATCCAAGGAGAGCTTTTCTGTATCATGTCTTGTCTTCCAGCCATAACAATGTGCCCCAGTTAAATTTGGCAACAATTACGTCCACAGATGAACAGCTAAAACATCTCACCACTGGCCATACTAGTAAAGTACATCAGTTATCTGGGCAGGATGAGCTGCAGACATGAGAACTGAGGTGGAGATTTTCACCTTTTAGTTGCAGATGCAGAACTGCAACTCCTCCTAATTCATGATCTGTATATGCATTAATTTTTACTTTGTTTCAGTGACTACCGAATTCCCAAGTACACTTCTAACTTCAGAGGAAACTAAAAGTGCTCACACTTCTCCCATGGTGGAAGACCTGCCAACTGCAGGTGAGTAGGAGGTTGCAAGGTCAGAAGTTGCACATCTAGAGAAATAAAGTTGTCATAAACAAAAGTGTTGACTGTTCTTAAGAGTATAGCAAACATGTACTGATAGCAATTAATTGCATGTGGAAGTAAAAGGTATCTGGGGACCACACAGAAATTGTTTCAAATTAGGATGTAATAACAGCTGAGAAAAACAAGTTTTTGAACCTGCAGGCTCAGCTCTCCAGTGCTCAATGTGGAAAGCAGCAGTCAATTACCACAACTATCAGTCTTTCTTCAAGAAAAAAGGAACTGGTGTACGAAGTCACACCATATCTGAGAAATGAACAAACTTACATGGAGTTTGCACTTTGTGTCTCTCGGTACAAAAGTGTAATGGCTCATGTTATTTGGGTGTGATAGCCTGGCCTCCAGATGCCCTCAAATGAGGACTATAAAAAGGAAAGCTGTAATCCAAGGATGATATGTCATATCTGTCTGTTAAGAGAGTCTTTTTTTAGTTTCAACTAGTACCAAGAATCTTTTAATTCTTAAAACCACAGATTTTTTGCAGGTCTTCTTTTGCTAGAGCTAGAGACTTACAGCAAAAATAGAGTTTAGGGCTCACAGAAGAGACTAAACTCTTCTCTGGAGTGTTTGTGAGGGTTTCTCACCCCAGTCTTATCTGTCAGCTTTCTGATACAGTTCTGATAATGTCTATATTCTGCCATTGTAAATAGGAAGGGTCTTACTTCTGGGATTCTGGGGGCAGAACTTAAGTTGTGACTGGGGGCTAGAAAGTGCCACCACAAAAACAATAGCAGCAGAAAACATACTGTGCTTCTGTGAGTCATATACACACCCACCCATGCAAAAAGTTGTGTCATGCTGTTTCCAAGAGCCAAATGTGTGAAAATGCTGCACCATAATTGAGCACTGTCTAGTAAGAGCCATAAACCAAGTTAAGTATTTGACTTAACTCTCCTTTTTACTCTGTGAAATAATGCACTAAATGAATCAATTTCAGCCTTAATTTAATGTAAGGGAAGGTTAATTTGTTGCTGAATTCTGTATTGATGTTAGCACAGTGGCTGGGAGAGAAACCCATGGTTGAGAGAGCCCTACATCTCCAAGCACAATTCCTGCCAGATAGTTTAGGTTATCTGGGGCGCTTTTGTTCCTGCTGACCAGCCTTTGATTTAGTTTCTCTTCTAACTTTGCCTGCTTTCCTCTAGCAACAACCCTGACAGTGCCAGCCATGCTTCAGATCCCAAAACGAACCCCTGCTTCTTCAGGTACGGAAAGTAAGAAGCAATTGTTGCTCCCATCAGCCAGGATGCAACATGTGCCAGAAAGTTTAATTTCGACTTGTGGGACATGCGTGGCAGCAGGAAATATGCACTTCTTGTGTATCTGGGGGTAGTTCTGATGAACTACAGTTCTCTTCCGAGAGAGGGAAAGAGGGGCGTCATAAAGCAGCCATATGGCAACATGCAATGTTCACATATCCCTGGGATTTTCAGCACTTGCCAGGGTTTTATTACCTATATTTGTTAAGCTGTAGTGCTTACTAGCTGTAATCTCTTTTGTACTCCAGTGTAAATTTCTACCTAGAGTTATATGCATATGAGCTACCTGTGCTCTGTCCATGTCTCTGATAAAATGCAAGTACATTATTTGGTACATGGAGACAAATCAACTCAATTGGTCCTGAGAAATCTAGGTGAAATTATGTAATTCGCAGAATAACACACTCCAGAAAAGTTTAACGAAACAAAAAAAAAACCCCCAAAAAGTCAAGAAAGCATTTTTTTCCTAATGGGATTATTTGTGATCATCTGATCCCACCCAACACCATGTGACGCATTCTAGGTGTCTCATGCATATAAAGTTTCCTTTGGCTGTGGTCTGGGGCACCTCAAGCGTGTTCTATGTACCTGTCTTGACAAATGACTCATCTGTTCCTTGGTACATTTTGCTCAGCTGGGGGCTTCATGGTTGTTCTCTTGTCAAACCTTCGAAAGCACTACTCATCACAGTCTTTCTATACATTAGGGTGTGACCTAAGGCATAGGAGCTTTCCTGTCATAGGATGTAAGATGAGGTTTTTTTACTCACTGAATGACTCCTCTGTTTTTAAGATGCTGCTAAACATTGGGTGCTTCCTGTAACAGATCAAGTGCTCTGAATACTTAAGTACTTCGGTGCTTTGTAGCATGAGGTCATGATGAGCCAAGGCCCAAGGCTAGATTAACTTTTGTGTGAATTTAAATTCACAAGCAATAGAGTATGATCATAAGATAAGAGCAGAAAAGTTTGCAGCAAGAGTTCTTGAGCATTCTTCCAGTTCATCCTTGTTTCCAAAGCTTAGAAAACTAGAACTGAATTATTCTCAATATCCCTAGCAGCAAACAGGGAAAAAAAACCCACAAAAAATATCATCTTCATAGGGGTTTCTTACATCTGTGGTAAGTTATCTGAATGTAAAGATTTTTCCTGTGCTTTTTAGTACTAATGCAGTTTTCAGAGACTGCAATCCCACATAAGTCTGACCACAACTAAACTGAGGCAGTTCTGCCTCTTAGACTTGTACCTTGTTAACTACCTTTGCTCCCTATGACATCTTGTCATGCTTACAGAAGTGAAAACTCCCTCATAGAAGACAAGTTTCTATGGTCTTGCCTCATGAGCTATCCCTGGGAATCCTCCTCTCTCTTTAATGAAGGCTGATATTTCCCAGTGGACTGATACACCATTTGTGATGGAAACAGATTGTTCCCTTTTGGTTACAGGATGCTTTATTTCTCTTACTCAGGCCACATATTGCCCTCTTCATTCCCCTGAGAGTACATTACCCCTTGATTAAAGCAGTGACAACCACTGTGGCCCTCCCTCCTTCAGGTGACTGTCACAGTAATAATTTCAATCTCTTATTTTCAGGGATTTCAGTAAATTCAGATGGCAAGGCTGAGAAACAAGATGATACTGGAGATAAGGTAAAAGTTCCTCTAAGTTTCAAGAATGTTTAACTAGAAGCCAGGAGGGCAGCAGGGAGCACTTGTGATTTTCAGTGTATTCATACTAAAGGGACAGTGTTTGTGAACAGTAGCCTTAACTTTTATTTAGAAGTTCATCTATTCATCATTCTAGTGGATAGAGCCAAAAACCTGTGACCATCTCATCAAGTTTGGACACTTCAGAAAAACCACATCCCCCTGAAACCCCTGTAAGAGAGGCAGAGATAGCATCCTCAGGGTGTGACCAGGCAAAAGGCAACTTAGGAGGGCTGTTACTCTTCTATGTATCTAATTAAGAGAAGGATAAGGATGACTAAGCTCCTACTTTAGGTGTTATTAAGAAGTTCATGCTGTGGGATGTATGTAGGCTCAAATGCTTCAGAGGAAGATTTATTAATTACTTGACAACAATTCATGTTGTTTATCTTAATCTGCCTGATATGTCTTCTCCATATTTTGTACAGGCAAGCTCAGAAAAGCATTGCAAACTCCAGCTGAATGCAGATATTTAGGAGCTCTTGGCCACTAGGGCAACCCGCTCCTGTGTGAATAGGTCTGAAGCAAACATGCTTACAACCCCTTTTCAGTCTTTCTCTTCTCCTTTCCAGTTTCCCTTCTATGCCATTCTCATTGCCTGTCTCACAGTGGTGTCCATTCTCTTCATACTGCTGCTTTTGTTGTTTCGGAAACGTAAGTATCCCTAAGCACGTAACTGATTAACCTTTCTAATGCTGGGATCATGCAGATGGCCTTCTATATCTCTGGTTAACCTTCTGGTAAATCTTCCATGGCTGTTGTGACAGCACTCTGTTCATTTCATGGGGGTTGCTGTCCTTACTCTAGGACTGTGTGACCATGAAGAGACCAGTGAGCATGAGTTGGTGGGGATGCAGCAGGAGGAAGCCTGTGCAAAGAACCTGTTCACTCACTTGCTGCAGGTCTGGCTCATATTGTTGGCTCTTGCTTTACAGTAAAGTTGTCCCCTAGTTTTCTGGAATTGCTACTGACAGACATGGATGTAACTGAAATCAGAATCCTTTCTTTCCTGCTTACTCCATAGAAATTTTGCAAATTGCTGTCTTTGCTTCTGAATTAATTTGTTGTGTTTATTAGAATTATAGATTTCTTTTTGCCATTGTGACATTAACATTATTTTGCTTCCAGGTAAATACAGAAAGAAGTTTATAATAAAAAGGTAATCCATTTTGTAATCTACTGTTAAAAGTTCCAAGGTAATTTTTCTTTGAGGCAGGAAGGTGTTAGGCACTGATTGTAATGGATGCAGTATTGGCTTGTCGTGCTGACCACCGAAGCTCTATTATGAGCAAGCCTCAGGTAACCTCACTCCAGAAAATCAAAGAGTGGTTCCTGGATACTGCTTCTATGTAGCAATGAACAGACTTTCAAAGTACTGGAGAAGTTCAGCAGCTGCTACTTACTGTTACATAGTGACCTCATCTTAAGGAAGTATCTAATCTGCTTTATTCCTTCATCAAATACCAGGGCATGACCCTGGTGAGGTTATTTTAAAGAAATGAAGACATAAATGGTCATGATGATCAAATAGCAAAATGATTGCTCAGAAAGGCATAAGGGATTTATGGACAGTCCTCCATGGAGTGGCAATTCATGCCAGTACATAAAGAATGGGCCCTGGGAAGGGTACACTGCTGCAGTGTGGCAAACCAAGCTTTCCACCACTAGATGAATCTTGCAGATATCATGGGGTCACTGAACTCTCTCACACACTCCTTGACTCACACTGAAGTATCTGAGGCGATCTTTGAGGTTATTGTTTTGAGGCAGATATGAAATATGGTGGTATGATGAATCACCGTGTGCAGATATAACTGATAAGTTCATATCTTCTGGCTTATCTTGAAAAAAAGGATTTTCTCTAGACAAACCACAGGGTAGTCCAGTGAAGTGTCAGTGAAGGTCTTTGCCAAAGACCAATAATTTTCAATGGTAGATAGTCCCCCACTGCATATCCCAATTAGGAGATATGGGTTGCAGGCCAAGGAGGGACTCTTTCCTAAATCCCATGGTGATTACCCTACAGCTGTCATGACAAGACCTGAACAGCTCTTTCCTATCCATCAGAAGAATGCAAGCAGGGTGAATTCTTCTTTGGTGTTAAAAGTAGGCATTGCACCACTGAAGTCAGTGGACTCAGTAGCTTCTCGTCTCTGTTTCAATGGGAATTTGAGAACATTACAAGTAAGAAGGGATGCTCTGAAGCATCAATGTGCTTTTGCCCAATCCAAAGTGAACTATGCTTCTCACTACAGCTTTGGACCAGTGGAAGACCTTGAAAAAGTTTTCAGTGGCGCTGAAGGGGAAACCAATGTATTTTCGCTGTGAAGAGCTTCTACATCATCTGTAGACACCATGGAAACTAAAAAGGGCCTGTTTCATGCCACACTGAGAGATGCTTATGAGCCCTCAAAATATCAGTGAGTGTAAACCAAAGGCCAAAGCTTTGACTGCAAAAATTTTAAATCTTTGTGCAAATTCTGCCATGTCACCTTTAAAACTCATTGCATCAAGATGTTTCTCTGAGAAGGTGCTTTATGCATTATTCATCAGTGTTTCTGGCATCTGCCTTCTTACTAATAACATATTACAGAATTGAATTTGGTTTTCTCCATTTTTTACTAATGCTCTTCCTTGAATATAACTTACAGAGTGAGGAACAGAAGAGGGAAGAAATAATATAGAATGCTGCCTAACTTCAGATTGTCAAAAAAAAAAAAGAAATCACTAAATAAAATTCTTATTGCTTTTATATAATCAAGACAAAAATTAAGCCACAAGAATGCTGTGAGTATAAATCAAAAATGCAGATTACTTAAGGGGTACTAACACTACCTGTGGTTCAGCATGTTTGAATGACCCTTGGAGACTATCTTAATAAACTTTGTAATTTACCGCTAGCAATTGTATTTTTTCATACCGCATCCTAAGGCATTTGAACAGAGGGTAGTTATTCCTCAGGTGTTCAAATGACTGATGTGTTGTCTCAGCTCTCTGAAGAAGTACTGCAGCATTTCCAGAGATGGGAAAATGCCCAGAAGACCAACCTGCAGGGATTTTTTTCTAAAGGGGACCCCACAAACCCCCATACCGCTCATTTGTAAATCCATGGCTCTGCCATCAATGTGCACAGGGAAACCCCAGTTGTTTGTTTGGAGTTGCCTTTTGGTTCTCACCACAACAACCTTCCAGCAGCTCTCGCAGTGGATTCTACTTGCCACTGCAAACCTGCATCATGCAGCTCCAGGGTGCTTTATTGAGGGGCCCAGCATCCAGTCACAGTGTAGCATAGTGCTATCTGGCTGGGGTTTCTATGGATGAGGCTGGGGTGCCCAGCCCCATCAGTGATGCCCATTTATCTTTTACAGAAGTTGAAGGTAAGAAGTACAGCACAGAGCACAGACACACCTTGGAAACTTGGCCGTCCCTTCAGGTGTTCATGGAAGGTGGGTGAACCCACCTCAGTGTTTCTGAACAGCATAGGCAAAAATCCTGTGATCTTCATGGAAAGACTCTGGGGACACTAAAAACAGTGAAGAAGAAGAGATGAAGGGTGGTATTTGCCTTCTGCTCCTTCTAATGGGACAGAAGGGCTGTGGGGGAGAATGTTGCTGCTACTGGGGACAAAATGTATCCTCAGTCCTTCTCTGCAGCAATAAGCTGCCTCTACACTGCTACCCCATCCTTAGGGGCACCAGCAGGACCTGCCTTCCCTATTCCCAGGACTTTGACATTGCAGAGCTGGCAAACAGGCTGTATCTGTTCAGCTGCTCAGACACATCTCTGTGTTGTGCTTAGATCTTATCCTGAGGATGGGGATGGTTTGGACAGTGTGGGCTGCTTGGGCATGTGTGTGGTTAGCACAGCAGGGCAGCCCAGCTCTGAGCTGTGGACATTCACATGCCTGAGCACGAGGTAGCTCTGTCAGCAGCACAGACGAGTCCAGGGAAGTCCAAAATCCTCTCTGTTATTCTCAAGCCCTGTAAATGCTGCCATGATAGCTCTGCAGCACTAACCTTGTCTTCTAATCAGCTGGGAAAACGGGAGCCTTTGAGTGGCTGCAGAGCAGATTGACAATGCAGGGCAGAGAGAAGCCCATCATCTCACCATGCTAATTGCACCCTATCTGAGGGGGCTTTTGCTTGTGTGCTTGTGTTTTAGCTGAGTTGAGATTTAGGCTTTAAATAATAGACTTAGTAACCAGGCTGGGGGCACCAGTGAAGTGGGACTGTCAGAGGAGCCTGGGGATCACCTCTGGGCTATGCTGCAGAGCTTTTGTGTATCTCATTGGGGTCCTCACTAATGCTGGAGAAGGTTCAAATCCTCGACCCTGTTATCTCCATTACCTGAAGTTCACCTGTCCCTGCTATGGCAACTCTGGGCAATGACAACCTGAAGTAAAAGCACACTGTGGGAATAGCAGTGGATCAGAAGAAAATGTTTGTGTGGCAGCTCTGGAGATCCCCACTAGTCATGCTCATGGCTGCGGTGAGACTTTTTGACTCTACAGCATCTTCTTAGAGGCCATGAGTTAGGAGGAGGCAGGGAAGGTTCCTCTTTGGGGTGTCGCTCAGACTCGCCCAGGATCAGCACCCTGCCGCATGCCCCAGTCTGGTGGTGGTGTGGGAGACAGAAGAGTTCCTGAGCTGAGGATGTGGCCTGCAGGCTGCCAGGCTGGGTTTCTCAGCTGCCACCTCTGTTTGTCCCACGCTGGTTAAGGAGGCTGCCACCGCAACACGTGCTGAACCCAGGGGCCTTGCACCTGACACTGCTTCTAGGCATGAATCCCACACAGATCTCTAAGGAATAAAAGAAGGGGGGAAAAAACAACAACAACAACAACAAAAAAACAAACCCAAAAGCTTTTGATGTGCTCCTTTAAAAAAAAAAAAAAAAAAAAAAGCACCACACTTTTTTTTTATCCCCCCCCTGAATAAACTGGGCCAATCCTTTTGCTCCTATTAATTAGCTCTGCACTAATGACTTCCTTAGAGCAGGGCTGGTTCTTGCTGGGGAAGGTTCTAGCACATTTTTTGTGGTGCTGGCTGGACTTGAAGGCCCTGCTTTGGGGAGCTACACAAGGGCAGAAGAAATAGGAGCCAACAAAGTGAGTTTGATCTGATCAGCCATGTGGAAATGCAGTCCAGGAATACTGTAGGGAAGCTGTAAGTGTAACTTATGTTGCTGAGCTTTTTTTTATTTATCTTTTTATCCATCCCAATTACTAAGGCTGGGGTTTGGGTTTAGAGTAGCAATTGGAAGCAAGGATTCTGGGAGGGTTACGTTTAAATGAAAATACATTGAAGTAGTTTCTGAGGAACTGACCCTGACTATCTGTATGCTCAATGAAAGGTTAAAGGAAGTGTTTTAAAACATAGCTGGAGGAAAAAGAAAGGCTCTTTTCCAAAAGCAGTATGTGTTTCTGGGTCTGGTAGGAAAACTGGATGAAAACAGCAGGTTTTTAGAAAGAAAATACTGTCAGAGAGTATGTCATTGGCATCTGGACCTTTAGGTTGGAAGGCAAAGAAGAAGTGCACTTGAGTAAACATGAAGCACTGCAGCGGAGAAAACCAACCAGCAAGCAGCTTAAAAAAATACGCGGAGGTTTAGCTGCAAAGCCCTACGGGGGCCTGTGTTTCAGCCTGGAGAAACTTTGATATAAGGCAGCGTGGGCCCTGGCAGCGCTGCAAGGCTCATGCTGTTGTGTTGTGTTGTGGGGTACAGGTTGCCTCAGGAGTTGCCTTGCTACAACTTGTTGCTGCCTGTTGAACTTGCTGAAGCAGGTCTCCCTGCAAAGCCTGTCCATGTGCATCATCACCCTGCCCTTGCACGGGGCCTGCTGTGCCTCCCAGAGAGCTGCTGTTTGCTTGAAAACTGCTGTGCATTTCCCAGAAGAATTCAGTACCCTCAGGCCCCTTGCCTCCTGCCACATCTTCCACTGCCAAGAGGTGAGCCCTGCCTTCGTCCAGGTTTAACGCCTCTCCTTGGGGCTCTGAGCTGCTGAAATGATTGCAGCATTTACAGGAGCTGGTGGCTAGAGCAAAGCGGGTTTTAATTTGTTCAGAGTCCATGTCAAGCCTAAATGGTATTATATCTGGGGAATCTGGCTCTGCTCCATGGAGCAAGGTGGTTAATTAAAGAAGGATTTAGCTTTAGGTCCAAGTAATAATTTTCCCTGGACCCCAGTACTTTGTGGACAATTGTCTGTATCAAAATGACTGATTAAATTGGGTAAAGGAGGTCTGACGTGCAGAGATAATGACTGAACTACCCGATTAGCATGGAGGAGGTACAGAAAAGCAATTAAAAAGGGAGATCTGAATATTTTCAGACATGGGATTGGCTAATGAGAAACAGGAGGAAGTATTGTAAAAAAAGGCAAGCACTGACTTAGGAATACAAATCCTTTATAGACAAACCAGAGGAATGAATTAAATATAATTTTGAGATTAATAAGAGACATCTCTTAATAGACTTTATTGAGGCTGACTGTACTGATGGTCCCTTTCCATCTCAGCAGCATATTTTGTTGTTTTCAGGTTTGTTTCTTAGCTGTAGTGTGTTTTTCTAGGCAATTTTTAAGGCTAATATAAATAAATCTCTGGGTTCCAAAAGTAGAATCTAATTGGAACTCAAGAAAGAGCAAGCAGAAGGGAATAATGTGGCTGAGTACATAGGAAATTAGAAATAAGAATAAATAGCATCATGGGATTTGGGGAAGGAACAGAGATAACCACACAGTGTGAGATGAATACATGAAAAAGTGGAAAATTTTCGCCTGGTAGAGAGGAAATGGGACGTGTTGCCACAGACGTGACAGCAGATGGCAAAATTGAGCTACAGAGACAGAGCAGGGAAAGAGATTGAGAGATTAGAAGAGGCTACAAAGGTGGTACAGATTTGCTGCCATGAAACAGAATAAATCCAGCCTCCTCCAGTCGTGATGGAGGTCCTGGCTGGGAGTTCAGTTTGTGGCTGGCTCAAAGGCACGCTTTCGATGTGCTTGGCCTGGGCTCTGACTTATGTGTCCTCTAACAACAAAATTTCCTGCAAGTCTCAGTAACACCCTGGTTTTCTTGCGCTCCTTAGGCCATGGTAGCCATGCACTTCTTGGTTTCCTCTTCCCACTGATGCTTAACCCCAGCTGGGAGCAGCATAGCTTTGTTTTTCTTGATAATTTAAAACATAAAACCCAAGACTTGGCATGTCGTACAATTACACTGTGGCAGCTGTGACCTGGCAAAAGAAATCTCAACCTCCAACCTCTAACCATCCTGCAGCTCATCTCAGCATCCATTCCCTTCTGCTATCAAGCTCATGAGAAAGGATGGTGATCTTTGCAAGAGCCCCTCCAAATGATCACTTTAGCATCTCGGAACTAAGAGAAATATTAAGATTAGAGTGGAACTTCTCTTGAGAACTCTAGTATGAAGCCTCGTCTTCTTCCCCATGGTAAGGTAAGCTTAAGAGTTCCCAATGGTTTGAAGCTGAGATAGGAGGCCACAAGAACTTTGACTGGGAAGATGGACACAAACTGGAGTGTGCTAAGTGTTGGAAGGACTGGGGAAAAGAGCATTGGGAAATGATCTCTGGTACAGGTTCACTAACTTTCTTTAGTTTTTCAAGAACCAAATCTTCTCCAAGGGAGGGGAAACCCCTCACTTCCCAAAATGGCACTTGATTTGGGTTTTTTTTTCCCCCTCTAAGAAGGAAAGAAGCTGCATGTTCTGTTGGTGTTTCAAAAATGTAGGGTTTTTTTCTTTTTTTTTTCCTAATTAAAAAAAAAAATTATTTATTTAATACCAAGGAAAAGAGGAATAGTGTAGGTAATCCAAACCACAAATAAATCCTGTCCATTGCTATGTCTTCTAAACCAAAAAGTACTAAGGCCTGTCTTTCTTTGCTCATGTACTAATGTATGCTCTGTAATTCTACTAATGTTAGTGAACCTTGAATACTTGAAGGTAACCCCTTTTCATGCTTAGATGTACATCTAATGAAGATTCATAGCTTCAAAGTTGCTCTCAAGCACCAGACCTGGTGTCATGCTTAACTAAGCCACCCAGGAGTTAATACACACCACACAATCATCTGCATATTTAATGCAGGGCAGAGAATTTCTATGGAGAAATCTATAGCTTTTAATCCAGTGATGAATCATTTATGGGATTTTGGATTATTCACTTTGCACTGAATTAAGTTGTCTCTCCTTCACAAAGTGAGACCCCCCTGACATGGTCTGCGTCACCGACCAGGCTGCACAGTGATGTATGTTGCTGGGATGAATTATTTATTGGACATTTTAGATCACTTGCCCAGCAGTTGAATTTTAAATCTGTTCATATCCATTCCTAAGTACATAAAAAGGATTTTATGTACATGAAAGTCGTCTCTCCTCCTTCCTCCCTCTCCCCCCAAGTGACTAGTGAATTATCCATGAAGTTTAGGCTGGGTTAGCTGTGGATACAAACTTTTCCTTAGGGGAGGAAGTGGCAGCAGAGGAAGTGTGGGGGTACTGTTTTTCCAAGCCATTTTTGGACCTGGTGTGCAGAAGGTGTTTGTGTGAGCCCTTCAGCTCTCAGTTGTGTCCTACTTTAAAAACTATGAAACATGAAAAGAATGTGATTTCTTAGCTTGTAATGCATGTGGTATAGTCCTATTAAGCCCAAGGGAGCAGTGCAGAGAACTTATCAATGGATCTGAGTGTGAGGAGCAAGAAAACTGAAGAAAACTCCCAAAGACTCTAATGATCAAGCACTGATACGTTTTTGTTTGTTTGTTTGTTTAATTTCACCCTGCAAGCCTCAGCCCATGCCAGGGCAGAGCTTTCCCAGGGCTTTCCTGTGAGCTCTGCTTCAAGGACAAGGGGAAACCAGTCTTTTGATGGAGCAGTGAGTCAACACTGCTTTTGAATTCTGCTTGGTGTTGTATGCCCTTGGTCCATTATCTAATGGAGAATATGATGAGGCAATTATGGAAATACACAAATTGCAGCCTCATGAATACCAAAGAAATTAGTGATGATCCATGCTAAAATAATGCATAAAAATGCAAATCATTTGTAAATGGGGAGCAGTAAATCTTGTTAATATTAATAACTTAGAGCATTTAATTGCATCAGATCTGGATGAATTCTAACCAAAGATCTCTGAAGAGGGGCTTTTAAGACTCTATCCTGTGAACTGAGTGCCTTGAGGTCAAGGGGAGCTCTCACATGGATCCACCTGGTAGGTGACTCCCTTTGTAGTCAAGACAGGGAGGATGGAACTGGTCCAGATGGTGATGCTGCCTACCCAGGAAAGGTGGGGGATGCTCTTTTGTGGCAGAACTTCAGAACTCAGTTGGGCATTGCTATCTATGTGCAAGACTCTGAACCCACATCATAGGGACTCACGGTGTGAGACATTGAGTCTGCTCTGTGGCTTTGACAGTACAGTTAGGTTACACAACACAGTCAAGGAAAATGTCCCATGTCTATAAAACCCCATTGCCTTGTGACATGTGCAGGCTCTGACCTAGCAGGACCAGTGCTGTGGGACACGGCTGTCTTTGAAGTTAATAACAGTGGATTGTCCTTGATGTAGGATCAGCTCTACATCTTCTTTTCTAGGGCAGAATGTCTGTATCATTCTAGCTTCTCAACAGTTTTTTTTTTCCCAATTGCATCATTAATAGTTGAGTGTATGTAGTAGGCTACCAAGTAAAGAGCTGTAGGGAAGTGCATCATGTTCTCTCTGTAGAAAGCTAGCTTGTCAGCTGTGGGTAAAGATGTCCTCAATCTGCTGAGCTATGCCAGCTTTCTCAGTCCACCTGCACTTCTGACAAGCTTGTTCCACTTTGGGGCTCCAGTGTTAATGGTCATGCTCTGGACACTATCAGCATCATTGATACAAGCATCTCTACAGGCCCTGTGGTGGCTGTACCACAGCACAGAGGAGATGGTAGAGAGTTGATGTTCCAAGAGGACTTGGAACTTGCAGAAGGGTGTTAAATGAGTTGGTCATAAAACTGGAATGAAAGGCCATTGACCATGAATTTCAGTGCTGTTTCTGACCAACCTGATTGCTGCTTCTCTGTAGGTTGCTTAGTTTACAAAGCTGGGGAATGTGTTCATGCTTCCTGAGTGTTTTATTTGTACCATAACTGCACCTTAAGAACGGGCATGGGCAAAACAGAGACCACAGCTGAGTGAGCTGGGGATACGTACAGCTGATGACTAAGTGCCTTTGCTTTCCCTGGGAACCTGCTCTGCTTTGGTTGCCTCCTTCAGACAGACTTCACAAGGAACCAAACCTGTTCAGAGTTGAAGAGGAACAGAGGTGGTTTATTAAGCTTGTTGATAGATGTCCAACATAGATGTGTGGAATATGAAGCCCATGAAAGTCCTGTGACAGCAGTGTCACTGGAATTGTTTAAGCCGATTTTAATACTGGAATTAAGATACTGGGAAGCTACAGGGCCTCCCTTCCTGCAGTGCAAATGCTGCTTGGCTGGTTCTTCTGTGAGCTAATGACCCACAGAAGAACTGGGATTTATTTTCAGACTTCATTCTGGGTTTTGTCATATCACATCACATCTTTTTTTGATTGCAGGAGGTGCTCCCAGCAGCATCCTGGGGAGGAAACGGAGAAGAAATTCCACCTGTGTTCATACTTTTGCCTTTTTTGTGCTGCTGCTGTGATACCGCTGGCCAGGAGTGGGGGACTTCTGTTAGGAGTCTCTTGGGCTAAGATTTTCTCTAGATATCTGCTCACTGAAGCTTTTCCAAACCATTAACAAACTTTGTTTCTTTTCCTTTAAACTTTTCCAGGCTTGGCAGTGGTTGGGTGTCTGGTAGGGTTCATATTTATCAGCTTGTTCTTCCCTCTTTAGTTCATTCATTTCCTGTCTATAGCTGAGTTATTCTACAAAAGAAATTAATTTTATAATACAAAGATACTGGATGGCACTTTCAGACATGATGCCTGCAGCTTCATGAAACCTGATGAAGGAGAGAGGAATATTCCAAGAGAAAATGAGAAAAAGTCATGATTTATTGCTTCTAAACAGCTCCCTGGATCTTATTATCTTTGCTGTGTAGAAGCCAGAAGATCTAGATTGAGCTTTATAATTCACATTGAAATTCATTGTATCACATGTCTCCTGTAAAGTCACATTTTTGAATGATACAGCAAACCCTATTAAACAGGTACTCATTAAACTGCAACACCTTATAAATTCTTCCTGAATTTTGTTGACAGTACACATCAAACACAAACCATTAAGTGCTTTTCATTTTCCTGGTAGTGTGTGATCATAATGCATTACATGACAAAATAATGTGTTTACATGACAGATTTAATGCTTGATCTGCTGCATGAAATGCTTCTGAGCACCAGAAGATAAGAGAAAAATGTAACATTATACTTCCAAGTGTCTATTAATTCTTAACTAATAATAAATTACAGTGAGATGCTGATAGAAATGGATGAGAGAGGTACATACACATGGGAGGAATTCATGAGGATCAGTGACAGAGCAATGAATACTAAATGCAGACATCATAACTAGAGCAAAAATGAAGCATTTCCGTGTTGGCAAGAGAGACCTCCTAGAGCCTGTGGACTTGCTGCTGCTCCATCTAAGTGTGTTTCTTCTTTTGGGTCCTGACAGCCCACGCTGGCTTGTCGTGAAGGTCATGTTAGACAGACTTACTTCCACTTGTCCCTCCCTCCATAATTGTTCCAGCAAGGAGTCCCAGCTTGCCCTGTCCTGGGAATTAGCCAGACACATGGCCAACATTGACACTGGACACCAGCAATGATTGTGTTTGAGCAATGACCTCATACTTTGATTTTGAGTAGGGCTTCCTATTTGTCTTCCAAATAGAGCACAGACAAATTCAGTCTCAAGGCATTCTGTGCCAATTTTTTTTTTTTTCTTCTTCTTTTCTTTTTCATCAAAAGTTGTTGCTAGCTTTGGAGATTCTTTATGAAGAATTGGCCAACATCTCGTTTCCCCACAGCTCTAGTAGTCCACAGCCAACCCTTTCACTCCATGCAACCCTACTGCAATCCACGACTTAGTTGACTTCCAGCCCCAGCAGGTAACTGTCAAGGGCCTCAAGTTTGGAGTTTCAAGAGTGATATTCAGCCACTTCACAAGTTTAGAGTATGAGGGCAGCTGGGTCTATTAATCTTTAAAAAGAACCCAAATCTCCTTTTTTTATTGCAAGTGGGAGCTAAGGAGGTATTGGTATGTGGGAAAACAATGCTGTAATAATGACATACAATCAGAGTGAGGGTAATAAACCTGCTAGTTCTCTTTATTTACTGGGGGAGTTTGCTGGGGAGCAGGAGCTGAGGCTTGTTGTAACTACAGACAGCTTTTCCCTTTCAGTTTTTATAGCTTTCTCAATCACTTTGCTCATCTGCTGCTGGAGGCTTTTATTTGCTGATAAGGGCTGTTAACCAGTTGGAAAGTCAGACCAATGAAGTTCTGTAAAATGCAACGAACAGTTTTGGGCAGGGTAGAGTCACAGTGCCAGAGGAGGGTGGGAAGGTGGGAGGGTTCCTGCCTCTCCTATTGGAAAGGGAAACATCTTAAGGAGGGGACAAATTACAGCAAAACATATATATAGCTCTCTGTTTTATTGCAATTTGTCCCTCCTTCAGGAGGGGACATGTATACATATACATAAGTGTAGAGGTGTACAAGTAGTCACAGCACCAAGCCTGTCAGAGTTCAAGGAGCATCTGGATGATGCTGTTAGGCATATGGTTTAGTTTTACATAGTCCTGTGAGGAGCTGGACTGGATGATCCTTGTGGGTGCCTTCCAACATGAAATACTCTATGATTATATATATATATATATACACACATACCTGTATCTGTCCCTGCTCCTTGGCATCTGTCTGCTGGTGCTGATGGGACAAGATGTTCCTCTTGCTCATTCTGTTCCCTCTTTTTCAGAGGAATTTCTAAAGTCTCCTTAATGGGTAAATGAATAACAAATACCGATTTGCAGTGGGAGGGATGCTCAGACTGCCTTGCCCAAATGCTGCAGTGTGAGCAGCATGTCTTAGTGAGGAAATGACCAGTTAAGTCCAGGAAGACTTGAAGGTACATTAAAATCTACTTTCAAAGTGACTTTTTAGTACCTTTCCTTAACTGGAAGCAAAAAGTAGCAGAAATGGAAAAAAAAAAAAGCCTGATTTTAACATTGCAATTTTCCTTTGAGCAGTCTTTAGAGTTGTGACTCTGCAAGCTTGGATGCAGGGAGTAGTTCTATGGCTCCAGCATTTTCTTTTCTAGAAAAAGATTTTCTAGGAGAACAGCATCGAATGTGCATGGATTTCCTCAAGTGTCCACGGGTGCTTTTAAAATTTCCTGGCTTTGCTGAGAATTCAGAGTTTCTTGTTTATAAGCCGTGTCTGGCAGTGTGATCTTATTTCATGGCATTTTGCCCCAGAGACGGTATTTCTAACCTCTGGAGCTCTGTGTATGATGCAACTGCAAAATTCAAGAGGAGAGTGTTGTGAGTGTGGGTTCTTGGAGGGACATTCAGCATGGAAAGCTGGAGTGTAGGACACAAGGTCTGACGATCCATTGTGAACCTGGCTCTTTGGGTTTGGGTTTGGGAATTTATTCTATACAGGATTTTTTTTTTTCAGAGGCAACAGTGATTCTCAGTTGTGGTTTGTTTTGCTTCCTCAGCCATTCTTTATTCTTATTTGTCTCTTCTGGAGAGAATTAAAAATTAATCTGGAATGTCACATCTGGGAAGTCATGAACAATTTATATTTTCATATGTTTTTATATATATAAAAAAATACGTATTTTTTAAATTTGCTTTAAAAAAATCTCAAAACAACCCAAAAAACCACACTAAACAACAGCCCCAACCACCACCCAAAAAAGCCAAACAAAAAAAACTCAAACAAAAAACTTTTCCCCAAACCATCTCCTATGAGTTGATTGGTTGACCTGAGTGCACTTTTAACAGTTTCTCCCATTCTACAATTTTTACCTCATTTCATGACCCCAGAGCCATGGATTGTTTTTAATCCTTGTATTTCTCTTCAACTGTTTGGCAGTCTCCATTGCTGCAGTGCAGCAATATTTAGGTTTTTTTAAATTTCCTAGAAAAGCAGACATCCCTTTCAAATCTTACCTCCATTTGGTCAATGTTTGGAAAACAAGGAGCATCAGATTTTACAAAAGAATTTTGGTTCCCCTTTGTTTTTTCAGAATCCTTTTGCCCTGAGCAAAGTGGAAAAATTCTCTAGTACCTTCTTTCAAAGTCTCTTCTCTCTCAGATTGTGTATGATGGAAGGACACCTACCTACTACTTTTAGTCTTGAGAAATTTTCATCTACCCACAAAGAAATATGATGCCAAAACTGATGACTGTCTAGAAGCAGTCCCCTGTACTGTGGCAGCTTTCCCAGAGCAGAGCAACAGTGCCAGTAGCCTGATTGATAGAAATACTACTGACTGCAATAACCAGTTCACTACATTTTCCTTTTCCTCTCTGGAAACAGTTTGTTCAAAGTCTTCTGCAGCCAGGGAACCTGAGAGAATAATTTTAAAGGTCCAGGAAAGGACTTACTCTTTGTGTTAGTTGACAGCCTGCAATCTTCAGTGTAGAGCAGTTAATTTAAAACCAGGGAAGGAAAGGCTATTAAAAGGTGAGTATTGTGTGAATCTTGGTTCAAGCTTTGCTCTTGGCCCAGCTTTCAAGATAGTTTCTTCACTGTTTGTTTCTTGAAAGAGATGCAAGTTAAAGGGATAGAGGTCTAAGGGGTTTTGGATGGTCATAAATCTGCTTGGTAATGATGGAACATCTCCAGCAACAGAACAAAGTAGGTGCAAGGTGCTTGCTGTAAAAGCCCAATGGAATTTTGGCCAAATGTTTGTTAGAGGAATGGATTTTCTCTATTTCTATAAATGTATGTGTATAAAGTTCACAAATTGCTACAGCATCTGGTACCTGTTCTCTAGCAGTCTGGATTCTGGGTCCAGTGCATTGTGATACTGTCACAGCAGAGCAGGTTGGAGCCCTGACCCCATGCCTTCTGCTACCTCACACTTGACAGATTTGCCCAGCTGCTTCATGATTTGGAAGATCACTTTCCAAACTGTGGTCTCTCAACTGTGTATAATATTGGCACTGAATCTGAACTTCACTTCAGGAAAGGCTGGTATGGATCCCTTTAAAGAAAGTATGGCCAGTGAGTCTGCTCAAGTATATGCTGGTGAGTGCAGTGGGTTCCCTCTTCTACCCTCTGCAGGAAGGATTTGAGATATCTTTGGCTGATATTATGTTTTCTGATGGATTGCTCTTTTTTAGCTGGCTCCACTACTTTCCTGCTGGGGCTACTTATGTAGAACTAGATTTAAACATCTCTTATTTACTCATAAATTGTATTGACCAGGTAAAATCCATGCCATTTTCAGACAAGTCTGTTCCATTCAGAAATAAAATATAAATCTCCTGACTTTAGAAAGCTTTTCTAAAAACCCCTCATTGAGGCACAAATAGGGTCAAAGCAAACTAGAAACTGAGATCTAATTCTTCTGTGCCTCCTCCTTACCCAAGCTGCCATCTGATACCAATATTTGCCAGCGTTGTTTTCCCACGTTAAATTCCCCAACCATCAGAAAGTTTTACTTCTCAGCACTTCTTCTTCTGGGTTAATAAAATCCGCAGTCTTAACCGACTCAGTTGCTTTCTTCCTGCTACACCATCTCTGAATCCCTGCAGCATCCAGAAATAAGGCACACAGTTGGCTGGCACCTCCAAGGGGCTCAACCTGTGACTTGCTCCCAGAGTGATACTATTCCTCAATACTGAGCTTTCTATAAAATGTAATTGCTGCTGCTTACTTTTAAGACACAGAGGAAGGAGAGGTGCTGAGGGCAAAATCCCTTCTTTATAAAGTAACCTGTGAGTTACAGCATGTGGTCATGCATTAGAAATCAGGGTTTCATTTCCACCCCTCTCCTGAGGGAGTCTAAACTCACTTCTCCCAAGAGGACAGTCGAGTCAGGGGCTGCACTTTCCTTCATCATCTGGAGCTATGATACAGCAGAAGAAAAAAAAAAAAAAAAAACCTCAGTCCCACTGATAGCAGTGAGAAAGTATTGTCAGAAAGGAGCAGAACCCAGTGAAAACGAGTCTTGGGCTCTGGACCTTACACCACCATTGTTTTGCATTTTCCATTCAACACCCATTCAACCAAGTATATCAGCTTTTGGACAAGGAACAAAGTCCTTTTTGCTCTCTCTGAATGTCTTAGCAAGCAGCTTACACCCACGTAGATCCTGTGTCCCTTTTGCCTGTTAAGAAGATTGCAGGTGGATCATCTCTCTAGGTGGTTCAGCTTTGGCAGAATCATTTCCAAGGCAGCTGCTAATCCCTGTGTAATGCCCCTCTTCTAGGCCCTTCACTCTGGGATCTGGATCCATTCCAGTAACCAAGCACCTTTAGTCAACCCCAGAAACTTATGTGCCTGAATTTCAGATGCAGAAGGTGCTTTCATCCAGTCCCAAGTGTATGCACACAGGAATAAGTGAACTACTTGATGAACTGATAAAAGATTTATAGTTCTTAGAGCATACAGCTGTCTTTTGGGAAAATCCTGGATCAGAAATCCATCTCTGTCCTCACTAATCCACGTATTATTCTGTCTCATTACTTTGTATTGATTCATTTCCATTTCATGTTGCACCATTGGGTCACCAGTGTGTGTCTGATACTGCAATACATTATTTATCTGTCTCCTGATTCTCTGGTATTTGGTGGCATCTGCTAGCATGGTTGACTCCTCTCTATTTATTTACTGATGGTACCTTGAGTTTGTTGGGGTTTTTTTTGATAATACCAACATCCCACTGGTCATATTCTGTCTGAATACAAAGTTACCTCTTTTGTGCCTTCTCTTTTGTTTCCATATTACTACCTGCAAAATGTTATCAGGAATTCTGCCTACTGACTTTCCAAGAGATGCAAACCCTGTGAATGGTGTCATCCCATTGGAATTCACATAGAAAAATGGAGAGCAGAGAGCTCTCCTCTGCTATCACATATCTCTAAGCCACCATTCAAACACTACAGTGAAGTACCCAGGATATTTAGGGTACTAAATACAAGAGAGTGTGTACCCAGACTGAGTTCCATGCAGACCCAAGGTAGTAGGACTAGTCTTCTGCCTATTTTCTCTTGTCACCTGTATATTTTTGACTAAATGTTTTAAGTCGGGGATTCTTCTCCCTCTAAGGAAGGGAAAGTGGGACTTGATTTCCTGGCTGACATTCCTAGGAATTATTTTAATACAAATAGAAATCCTTTTCTCTTCCCAAAGCCCACTACATCCCAGATACTGGTCTCTAAGAACATGGGAGGAAATCAGCAAGTGGTTCTTGCTTTCTAGTGATGAGCAAACAGCAAGCACTGCAGCAAACAGCAAGCCCAGTGCTGTGCTCCTGCTTGTGCTGAGTGTAGGTGTGGGCTGGCATTGCTAACACAGACAATTGACATGTTCCCCAGCTGCCTGCTTGGATAGCCCTTGTCTTTCTCCATGACTAGTCCCTCTGCACAGGGGCTGCTCCACGTCTCTTTGTGCATGACCCACTTGCTGTCTCTCATTGCTTGTGATGGGCTTTTAATATTTTAAAATCTCAGAGAATGTGTATCAGCCCCATTGGTGATGAAACCTTTCTTCAGTGTTCCCAGGCTTGTAAAAGTGGTGTTGTAAGGGACTGCAGAGCGCTTCTGTTTAGTTTCAAATCTACTTGTACCAGCTGGGCTGTATCATGTATCATCTCCTGTGCTCAGAGCAGCACAGCACACTGACCCCTCTCAGCAGGCTGCTTTCTCAGTCTCAGCTGCATCCCTTCAGGGTGTCTCTCATCTGACTGTCCCTTCCTGAAATGTATAGCCGATGCAGAGTAACAGTCTCCCCTTGGGGTTTATGACCATTTTCTTCTGCTGGACTGCCTGAGCAACAACAGCAACTATCCCAACTATGCCAACAACTGCCCCATCCTACAGCTGGATAGAGACAGCTGTTGGAGAGACATCACAACAGGGTTTGGGAGAGGCTTGGCTGCTGTTGCTCAGAAACATGTCTATGGACTTCCTATGACTGATAATGTGAACACAGAGGTTTTGCAGATAATCTACTGGAATATTTTTAGGAGGACTAAGAGCCCTCAAATTTTTAATTCCTTTATTTTTATTTTCCACCTTATTAAGCACATGGGCCTCAGCTGTACAGTATCCCTTTCCAGAATCAAAATGAGGTGCCACTGTCCAGAGTGACTATTTCTTCCACTTCTGTTCAGATGTTGTCTCCCATTCATCTGAGAAGGGCTGCACCCCTGGAGAGTGATGCAAGTATTGGTGCCCCAAGGCTGGTGTCCCAGCAAATGCCATTCTTCTTTCTTGGGTTATGGGTGGCATCTGCTGTATGTCCATCCCTGCTGTGGTAAGATGAGCTCAGTTCCTCCCACAAGAAGAGTGGGATCTTGACTAAACCATCTTCCAATGGTGTGTTCAGTTGTGCTTGGGCACACTACTGATCAGGGGTGTAGGAACTCCACCAGGACTAGTCTGAGAACTCTCCTTGTTTTGTTTCTGGTTTGATTCCATCCAAATCACAGCAGCAGTTTCTTCCTTTGCCTTTCCCCACCCAGTACTGATTCTTCCCTGTGAAACACTTGTTTCCAATATTGACTGCCTTTGACTTTGTTGATAAACAAATTTGACCTTTAAAGTGTCCCATGGACTCTTACTTTGCTAAATGGTATATTGTTTTGTACTTGTCTTTTTCAGCGGGTTCGATTTTTTTAATGTTTTTTTAAAAAAAAAAAAGCCATCAGCACCAGAGTTGAACCAGCATCCTGGGTTTGTCTTGCCAGTGGCACAGCTGGGAATAAAACTCACCTTCTTCCTTCTGCTTGATCCTGTGCGGCTGCACTGGGTAGGTCCCCAGTCTTTAATTCAAATAGTTCCTGTGATAGAAAATCTATCAGGCTCTAATGCAAGATGTTCCCATGGTTAATTACTGTCTTTGATTTGTAAAAAATATAAATTAGAAAATGACTTCCCATACTTAGCTTGGATTGATCCAGTTTCGGCTTCCAGCCACTGGGTCTTATCCTGCCCCTGTCTGCTAGGTTAAAGAGCTCTTTCTTAATAGAAAATCATGTGGATACTTCAGTGACCTCTTAACCTTCTCCTGGTGAAATCAAATAGCCGGAAACTCTTTGGCTTGTTACTGCAAGGTAAGCTTTCCTGATGAGGGTCAGGGCAGGCCAGTAGGATCCAGATCAGAGATCATAAAAAAAAAAAATATTTAGGTTCTTGGCCCACTTTCTGGAAACCCAAAAATAGATGAACTGTGAGAAGGGATTACACACTTAAATACATTTCCTCTCTCCCCTCTTCATGATTCAAATTAACAGAGAACTAATGGGTAAAATTATTCAGGTGCTGTTTCATCCATCTTCTTCATGAAAAGGCAGGTGAGCATTAAACTACATTAAATATTACTTTCTTATGATCAAATTGAGATTCCATAAGAATACAGTTAATTAAAGATTGACACCAGCCAGTTATGTGAATATATACAAGAATGATTTCAATACAGATGCTAGAAGATTGGAGGAGGGAAGAAGGAATCCTCTCTACGCCCCTAAAACCCCTTTTGAACAGCTTAGTGCTGCATTTCATGTTTAACTTAATAAAAGCATTTACTGTTAATGAGATGATAAATGTGCTGGAAAATAGGACTTGGTGAGTAAAATAGGAAGTTCTTGAGGTGCAGCACTTGACAAGGGTGGAAATGAGAAGGAAGTGAACTACTGGGAGCACCTGATAGGAAGGGCTGTGTTGGGACCAGTGGGACTGGCAAGATACCAGAGAGGTGTCTTGTAGACCCTTCCTTGGCCACTTTGTCACCCTGACCTTCCCTCTCTTCCCACTCTTTCTGATGTTGCTGACTGTGTTGCTACTGAGCCTGGATCATATTGTTGCTCTATAGGTCTGCAAATGAATATAGATGAAAAGACAATCTCTGCCCAGCAATTTTTCCAACCTATGTGCATTTACATGTCCAAAACCAACAGAACTGGAGGCTAGATTAGTAAGAAGATGGTCACAGGAGCAGAGTCCTGTTGAATAAAGATAGCACAAATTATCCCTTAAATCATATGAAATAGGAGAGTTTCTTGAATTATGGTAGTATAGGTGGGTGAATTTCATGGTTTTGGTGACCTCCAAGTGAAGACAAAAAATGCTGCTTTCTGTCTAAAGACACTTTCTGCAAAAATAAGATAGAGTTTCTGGACACAGACAATGAAGTCAGTGTAGTTTCAGAAGCTATGTATGGGGTTTATATTTGAAAATTTTTCATTTGTTATAAAACATTGATAGGAAGAACTCAGTGTCTCCATTCCTCTCTGGAACTGACCTTCTCCGGGGAATGGGCTATTGAAGCATTTAGTATTTAAATTGCTGTGAAAACTACCTGCAGCAAAATCTGCACCAAGAAAATGGGAACAGGTTATTAGGGTTTTGTCGCAGCGTAGCTTCGTTGCCCTTTCAATTCAGGTTAAGGAACATTAGGCAACGGAACCCCTCAGATCTCACTGTGCCATTTCAGAGCTGGCATTTCAGTACATGTTGCTGGGATTTTAGTAAAGGAAGGTTTTGCTCTGCCTTTCCTTTTCTTCTGAAGGGATGAAGTCTTACCTTTCTTGACATAAATCACTTTTATTTATGCTTTTTAGATGGGATTAGGAGGAAAACTCCCTGGAACCGGGTTATCCAGCCATTGATGACTGAGGTTTTGTACCTTTCTTGGAAGTATCAAGCTGTCATCACACCCTTGCTTGACCATTGTGAAGTCAAGAAAGCTGTGTTGGCTCATGTAGCTCAGAAGAGATGATGACAGGGGAGAAAAGGAGGGACAGAGCAGCTCCTTGAAAATGTTTGGCCATCAGGTGACATGCTTTTGCTATGTTTCTAACAGCTGATGCTGCAGGTGGACATCACCAAGCAGACACAAACTCTTATTATGGATAAGCCAAGTGTAACTGTTTCTTCAGTCTTCAGGTTTAATTCACATGGGAACTTTACAAGAAATTTTCTGATCAGGAACCTTCTACTTCATCCAATTCCTCATTAATCTGATTCTCCACTTAAATGTGATTGAAAATTCAGGAACAAGCTCCCTTGCATTCAGAATAACAACCACCAATATATTTTACCTGCTTTAAATCTCTTTAGGCAGGTATTGTGAGATAATTTGATCATCAGCTCCAGGGTGTAACTATTTAATTTGTGCAGAGGGTGGCATTTCAGCACCATGAAAGGTAAAGCAGTCTGAGAAAAATATGTGAATAACAAGAAGAAAGAGAGAGACAATCAAGGAGATATTTTGCTGATATTTCTGGATGTGCCACTGATCTGTCGAATAACTTTGCTCAAAACAAGGGCTCTGAAAGCAGCACAGAATAGCCCCAAAGTCAGAGAGATGAGTCTGCCTTTTTCTGTCAGCAAAGCTTGTATAAGCACATCTGTTCCACCTACTTTTCCACTGTCTTCTACTACTATAACAGAAGATAAATGCATGCTTGGCCATCTCTCAAAAGAGCAGCATTGACTTCTTAGATTACATCTCCATCATAATGACTCAGTTGAGAATGATGGCTTACATGGAAAAAGCAATAGCATTATCTTTTTTTCAGGAGCATTTGAAAGATTTATAGCAAACTTGCATCTTAGTTTTAGGGAAGTAACTAGATTAGTACTAATTAAAGACTATATTTTAGATTTAAAAAACCAGTCATTTACAGATTGCAGATATAAAACTTCCTGGTTTTTACTCCTGACTAAAATTTTGTTTGTTGTTGCTGCAGTCAGCAAATGGAAAGCTCCTGTTTTCTGCAGTGCACCTTGCTGGGAGGAAAATTGTCAATATAAGAAGTGAAGGAGACTGGTGGGGAAGGCATTATATATTCCTTTTTAATCTTTTTAATATCCATGTGTAAAGGACACAAAGCCTGCAGTGACCTCTCCCCAGGTGATGGAGTGCCTTTGCTCAAGGTCACTTAGTTATGCTTCTATTTTTTTCCTTTGGAGCCCACTTATCTTCTTGAATAATTCATAAGCACACTTGGGCCCAGGAACCCTCTTTAATGAGTTCGGGAAGCAGACAGGGCTCAGCACTTCAATCAGCTTCAGACACCGAAGTGCAGAGCATGGGGCACTGTATGCCAACCCAGGGCTCAAACAGGTACCTAAACAATACTGATCTTCCAGTGAGGTCAGGAGAGTGAATAGACCCCAACAGGAGGCTGCCAGACTCACCCCAATGTTTCTTCTTCAACCCTTCAAGATAAATAATTGATAGAAAATGAGGGAAAAAGGTTTAATTTCTGCTGGGAGGACACTGTCATGCTGCTATTAATTTTTGACTTGTCCCTGTCTAGACCCAGATCCTGTACATATTGCAGGTTTAACTGAGTCACTGATGTTGGAGTAAAGAACTGCTCAATGGGAACTCAGGGCGATGGAACTGGACTTGGAAGAGCCAGTGCAGACGGTTATATTCTGTCAGGATTAGAAGTATGTCTACTTACCTGCTAAAAGCTTCCCATTCACGATGCTGTTCATAAACAAAAGAGCAAACCAGTCTTGTGCTTTCTTTTATGCCATATTTCTGGTTGTGTGGTAGAGGGAACTGGATATCTCACAGGCTCCCATTGCAGTAGCTGTAGGATATGACTCAAGAACAAGAATGCACACACTGTAGTAGCCACCAGCCTTCCTCCTCCTCCTGCTGAGCACCTCATCTCTGGGAAGAGCCAGCATGGAACAGGATTCACATGCCTGCTCCAGCCTAGCTGGTATTCATGAGCTTGCTTACAAGCTTTCAGAGAAAAAAAGCAGCTTTGCAGATATGCTCCACTAATCTGCAGTGACTCTGGTGTTGTTTTTTCATTCCATTGGCATACTTGTATTTACTATTTTGCAACACTTTAGGTATGTTTTTGCTGTCTTCTGAATCAGTGTGAAGTAGACAAGACAATTTTCTGTTTGAATTGCTTCTGGGGAAGGCACATTTAAAGCCATACAATGCTTGAAAAGCATGTTAAAGACATAAAGGGTCATCTTAGGGACCCAGCTGTAGACCTTGAGTGCTCCAGAACATAAAAAAGGGCCACTGTCTGGATGTGTTCTTCTGATGGTTTCAGGGAAGAAAAGAAAAACATAGCTGAATTTGCAGTAATGTTTTAGCTGGCTATTATGGTAGGCTTCCTAACTACAAGAGCACTGGAACAAGCTGAAGGAGGCTTTTGACCGCAGGTTATGCCATCATCCATCAAATGCTGGTATATTAGATCCTGTAATAAAACAAAAAAATGGACTTGATGTCCTCTTGGAATACCTGTTTCTGACCTGATCTCCCAGATAAGGGTAAGCAGGTGTTGCATTATTGACCTCCGTGAAGTCTGTAAAGATTTAAGTCTGTTTGGCTGCTCTTCTATGAACCTGAACGAGACTGGTGATTAGAAAAGATTTGTGTCCTCCTTTGTGTAGTGATCTTGTCTTTCAGTAAGATGGTTTTGCTTCACTTGTTAGTAGCATGGGCTAAAATCAGATTGTCAAACCTAGGAAAATACATGTTTTTGTAACACTTGTTCCTGTTGCAAAATGATCTATAAAGAGCAAGGTTCGTGTTCTGCAAAGCTGTATTTTTGCATTATGTTTTCCTGTCTGGTTATTTGAAACATTTGATGTTTTCCACAATGCAAAATAAATACTGGAATGCAGAGCTATACCACACTGCTGCTGAAGCAGTTGAAGTGCTCCATCTTGACATTTTCAGAAGAGAAGACAGATGTTACCAAGATGTTTATGGGATGGCCTGTGTTTTTCTTTAATGAAAAATCATTAGTGAGCAAATGTCCAGAGAAGGTCTGAACTTTAATGAAATGGGATTTTCCTGAGAGAAGACATTTTATAGAACCTTATTTTTGGGTTTTTTTTCTGGCAGTTAATTGGCATACCCGTTCTGTGGATATGCCCTTATGTGATATGCCCTGCTTGTGTGATTTGATCAGAGCATCTTCCTCCCAGAAGACATTACTTTGCATACTCCTTTATGCCACATCCCCAGGGCTTTTTGCTCTATGGAGATGCTCTGTGAGAGCTGCCCAATCTTTCTCAACTGGTGCAACAGAATTTCTGCTGTCCTGTAAATAAGTTGTGCCTTTAGTGATCAGTTGCCTGTAGCCCCAGCACTGGTGGCAAGCTGTCCCTGAGGACCAGTGTAGGAGATCTGTGATCAGATGCTGGAGCTGGGACTATTGTGGAAACCTTGTGTAATAATAGCACTCTCTCTGTGACCATATCTTGTTGCAAATCCTGGTTTTAGAGAAGGGTTGGCTGGAACACATTGGGCAACTTAGGAGGGCTCTGTACTGTTATACACAAGGAAAAAAAAAGACAATAAAAAGGCTATATTTGTGTGTATGTAAAATCTGGTGAAGTTCCTATCGTTTCTCACTGTGGCTGTGTCTTGCTTGTGGCTTGTTCTTCTGTGCTGCCTATGACTAGATAGTATAATGGTGATTGTCCTTTAATTGTCTGCTGACTGATTGAAAATGTAACTAAGGTGTTACTGTGTAAGTCTATTTTCACTAAATTAGAAAGATTAACATTAACAATTTGATATTAAAGAGAAATTCAAGACAGTAGCAGCTCCAAGTGCAATCTCTACTTATTCTTCTGAAAGCCCTGGGCAGAAGTTACAGTCCTACAGACCAGTATGGGAGAAGAAGTGTTGGGTCTTAATCTTAGCCCTTCTCTGGTTGGGCAATGAGAAGAGCTTGCTCGGAAAAACCCACCTGAGACATAAGGGAAGAAAAAGATGTGGTCAAGGGAGGTGCCCAGAGAGCAGGGGGCTGCCAATGGAAAGTACTGTGGGAAGGTTTGCTCGTTGTCATGCTCGTTTTCACTCCACTCTGAAATTATTCAGAAGTGGTGGTCTTTGCTGTATCACTGACAGCCCATCATTTGCCCACAGCTGCTGGAAGAAGTAATGATCCAGTTGCAGGGATTGAAGCCCTCAGGACTCTGCTCACTTGTGGGCTGCCAGGACTAGGCTGGCTGTGGTGTGCTGCTCATCCGAGCACAGCTGGGCACCAACAAAGCCACTGCTGAGCTGGGCAGGCACCGTCCAAAATCTGTGTGCACACGGCTGGCTGGAGTTTGCTTTGATTTGCTGCAGCATCACACTCTGCCTTCATTCAGCCCGTGTTTTAGGAAAACAGAAATGCAGAGGTCCCCACGGTTGAAGAAGCACTGAGTTTGCTGTCTTTGCACAGGATGGTTTCCCTGAAAGGCAGCTCTATATATGGACCAAATGAAAATTTCTACTTAATGCTCAACCTGCAGACCCAGGTCCCTGAGGCTGAAGGAGACCTACATTTTAGTCGTTTTGCTGCAGGTGGCACTACAGTTCCTTTTCTTTTAACCATCCCAAATCTGAAGTGATGAGTTATTTGCTATGGTTCAAAGGGCAGCAGAAAAGCCTGACCAAATTTAACTAAACCAGAAGGGCACAAAAAGGATTTTGAACAAAATGTGAGTGGCTTGCTTGCCCTGCCCATCCCTTCTCAATTACTGAGAGCAAATAACCTGCATGTAATGGCTGAGGCGGGGGGTATGGGGGGGGGGGGGGCAGCGAGGGAAGGCAGGGAAAGGAAGCAGAAAAGTCTTTCTGGCAAAAGCAGAGAGCTTTGGGTGGAAAAAAGCAGATGAATTCCATGGTGTTTGCACAAACACAGTGTGTGCTTGGCTGGCTTGGGACTTCACAACTAGCCTCACAGATGACGCTAAGCAGCAGCAGTCTGGCACCTAGAGCTCCACGATGGGTACCCTTACAGATTTAATGTTACCCTGGCTTGGAGGAGCAGCTCTCCGCAGCTCCAGTCCCCCAGCATATGTGCCAGCAGGTTTGTCCTAAATTCCCTAAGGACATAATGAGAATTAGTCCTCTTAGCACCATGGCGATGCTTCCTCGCCTCCAGTCTGATGTGCTGGCGGTGCGATGCAGAAGATCCCCAGAACCCATCACCTGAGTGATGTCTTCAGGATGGCCAAGGTCAGATTTTCCTATCAGAATATGGACAGACAGTTTCCTTCCATTTCTTAAAATCCAGATGAAAATGTATTGTTCCTTGTGAACTGTGTTGGGTTAGTGGAAGGAAGGAAACCAGTAGTAGTTAGTGGAGAAAATGCAATTATTAGATAGTGCTCAGATAGGAGAGAGGTGGTGAGACCTACTCACACCATACCAAATAAATCAGCAAGGGAACACAGTGTTTGGACCAGTTCCACCTGCCCAAAACTGTCCATGAAATCACAGTGGGTTCAAAAACAAGCAAGAAAACTTGAAGACACAAATGTGCAGGGCTGAAGAAGCCTGAGATATTTACGTATTTTTTCCAAGGGTAGGTTAAGAAGTGACCCAGTCACAGCCTGTAAGTAACAACCTAGTTTTTTAGTCAAAGGGCAAGAGTACAAGTACATTTCAGAGGCTGTAAATAGAAGGTACATAAACCCAAACGGGAAATAAAGCATGTGAAATGCCATTCAATGGTTACTCTGGGCAGGTAACAGGAGGGTACTATCTTGGCTGTGTGCAACATCAAGTGCACTAATCTAAAAAGTCCATAACAATCTTCCTGCAGTTTAGCTTGATTCCTTACAGTACAGGAAGAGTAAACAGAAAGGAAAAGTATATGGATTGAGTTGATGGAAGTTTACTTTTGACTGATTGAAACTGAGGTGACATAAAGCAGATGGATTTTTTTCTCACCACTGCTAGCTTAAGGAAATGAAATCTTTCATGATGATCCAATTTTTTTATTAATTTTCATATAAAGAACACAAAATATTGTGGCTGTGAAAGTGCTGAATATGAAGCAGAAGTAAAATATGTACATAAACCAGGATAACTGACAGCTTTAATACATTTTCAATTTATATGTGAATATAGACACAATTCCCCCCTGCATAAACCAAACACCTAGCCACAGGGTACAACATGGGAAGCATAAAATCAAGGCCACATGCAGCACTTGAGCAGAGAAAGGGTGGTAGAGTGGTGGCAGAGGGCAGGTACTGCCTGTTGGCTTGATGGGATGAGCACCTCTCTCCTTCCTTGCCCATCTCTGTAGCAGGCGTCAGACGTGCTCAGGACCTGATAGCTACAAATCTGTGATCTCTTTTTTGTGCAGTGTCAAACACTTTCTTCATCAGCAGCTCAGACATTCTGTTAGAGTCAGAGAAATCATCAAGGTTAGGCCGTTGATTATAATGGCCAGATGTGACAGAAGGTGATTTGAAGGGAAAGCTGGTGTGACCAGACAGTAGCTGTTTCCTAACAGCTCCCAAGTGACCCATGGAGGCTACTTCAAGACTGTTCTAAATTGCACCAGGCTCAAGTCAGATCCTGTGTGACTTCAGGCATACTGGTGCCATAAAGCCACCTTTTCCACTCTGTTATGTCTGCACTTCACTCCAAATTTTTGTCTTGTTTAAGAATAAAATTAAAAAGCATTGAAAGGAAAGAAGAAAAAAAGACAAAAGTAAAACGTTCAAAAAAATTAATTAAAAAGAAAGAACAGAGATGCAAGCAAAAAGGAACAGAATAAGAGAGGGAAGAGATCAACATTTTCTGCACCCACAGCAGTAACCTGTCTGACTCCCAGGATGCCTGGCTGTGCCCAGTGCTGCCTTTTTAATTACTGGCATAATGAGGTCGTGTGGCTAATAGGCACCCTGGTGTGGGAGCTCATGCTCACGCTGAGTCTTTCCTCTGCCAAGGCTTTTTTGGAATTTGTTTAGCTGCATGACACAGTGAAACCTCATTAGGAATAAGACTGGCTCTCCATAAAGGATAAGTTCTGATGAGTGGGCCTTTTCTCTTCTGCTTGAGCTACAGTAAGGACTTCTTGAATTAATTTAATATAAGCAGCAACAAAAGCCTCTCAGGCAGCTCTGCACTCTCCTTCACCAAATGGCTGTTTATAAGGATTCCACTGTCCTACCCTATGTTTTTCAGCACAAAATTTGCAAATATTTAGCATATACAACAGGGCCTGATGCAGCTGCTCTTCAGACTCCAGGATGACTGTCCTTATGCAGTGGAATTGTTGTTGTGCCGCAGGGAATCACATAGTCTGCTCTGGCTGCTTGCTCACTGTAGTGGTCAGGTGGCTGTAACATACGGGGAGAATAAGTTTGTATTGTGCCTGAAGAAAAAGACCTCCAAAGAAAATGGACTATGGATTTCCCATGGCTTTCAACGAATGTCCTGATCTAGACCCTCTCTCTAAACCCTCCCATGGATTTCCAGCAGTGCCTCAATCTAGAGCATCTATAGGAGTTTCCCACAGCTTTCCAGAAATCCCTCCATCCAAAACCTTTCTAGGAAATACCCATGGCTTTCTAAGAATATACTAATTGCTTTCCAGTAATCCTTGTGTTAGAAGGTTTGGGGCAGTTTGCCTGATGTTTCCAGGAATTCCTCAATCTAGAGTCTTCCTAGGAATTCACATAGTGCTTCCCAGCAATTCCTTGGGCTAAAATAAGCCTAGGAAGTTTCCTGGTTCTTTCTAGGCAACTTCAAGTTGCTTTCAATGATTTTTTTCTAGCTGCTTTTCAGGAATTTTTTCATGACTTTGTAAACAATTTTCTCACAGCCTTTCAACATGTGCTTTCTGTTGCAACTGCTGTTGCTTTTTGTGATTTCTCCTGATGCTTTCTAGGAATTGTCCTGCTCTTTTCTAGCAATTTTCCTATTTATGTTTAGGAATTTTCATAATGCTTTCTAGGAAATCAATTGTTGCTTTTCAATTTGTGTTTGTCTATAAAACTAAATGAAATGATTAATATAAATAAATCTGTTGTTTTCTAGGAATTTTAATAGTGTTTTCTTGACATTTTCCCACCACTTTCTAAGAATTTACATGATATTTGCCAGATATTTATCATTAGGTTTCTAGGAATTCACACCAAAAGAATTTCCCTGCTTCTTTCTAAAAATTTTCTGCTCTGTTAAAGGACTTCATCGGTTGCTCTCCAGAAATTTGGGTGGTGCTTTGGGGAAATTGCCCTGGGCTTTCTAGGAATTATCACACTCCTTCCTAGGCATTTTCCTACTACTTTCAACCATTTCCTCCACTGCTTTCTATCCATTTTCCCACTAGTTTCTAGACATTTGCTCTGTTGCCTCAATTATTTTTTGAGGTGAAATCCCTGTAAGCCATTTTCTGCTCTGCTGGCATGTCCTTACTGTGCTACTGGTGTCCAGTTTAACAGCACATACCATCTGTGACCAGGTAAAACAGACCAATGAGACGAGGCAGTGGCATGGCAAGAAAAATAAGGCAACTCTAACACCTTCAACCATTGTTAGAACTTGATTCTGTTGTTACAAGTTCTGCCTGTATTATGTCAAAACTGAGATTTGAAGAGAAACTTCTATTATTTATTTATTTTTTAAAGTTGATTTTTTTCCCAGTAGAGTAACACTTAAAAGAGTTTTGCAATTAGAATTGCTAATGTTCATGTGTGGTAACAGCCAAGCACGATGTAGCCTTTCAGTTTGGCACAGCTCTGATGAATTGTTAGGAAAAGGAACTGATTCATTTTACTAAATTAGAACTGATGCCACAGGCATTATGGATGTTAACATCCATGTAATTATGCAAAATATTTGTACTTTTATCTACCTTAAGTATGGTACAAGTGTACAAGGCACAGATGCTGTCAGAAAAACACCCACAACTTACCCGAAAGAAAAGTTTCTTATCGCCTTAGTTCCCAGGAAAAAAAAAAAGTAGTGACAGGTTCCATCTAAGTCTGCTTTCTGTAGTGTATCATTAGGTGTAAAATAAAGCAGAATTCAGGGGCTAAGGTTTCCTGCTTCTTGCTGAAGAAATCTCAGGGAAGAGCTGATGAGCTGTGCTGGGAGCACTGCTCCTTTGGTTGCAGTGTGAACTGTGCAGCTCAGGGAAAACGAGCTCACTGTTTTTCCAGTGCAGTAAGATGTGAAGGTAACCATGAAGTCTGCACAAGGAAATGGAAAAATAAAGCATTATCTAGATAAATGATATAAGGAGAAGTCAGGCACAGCTAAAAGTCCTTTCTTCATACCTTTTGCTAAAGCTGCATTTTGGGGTTGAGGTTTTCCTTAAGCCATTTCCAGGTAGTTACCACCCTTTCCTGCAATGCCAGAGGACAATTCACCTGTCTGAAGTTGCTCTCAAGACCTCAGACTAAGATAAGTCACATATAACACTATTGTGGCCATTGATTGACCTTTTCTTCTTGTCAGCCTGAACTTCTTGACTCGGTGGCAGGACCTGACAAAGGACAAGGCAGGTAATAGTCTGTGGAGAGACACCAGCATGTTTCACCCTGGCAGACTGTATCAGGCTGAACTAATTGAAAGGATAAGCATGTTCAGAAGTGATAGTGAGCCTGTTCCACTTGTATTCACACACACATGGTGAAATCTTTACAGGTCCGTAATGCTATTAGATTCATACTTCTCACTATTTGGGGAAAAAGTTAAATCTGAATAGTTTAAACACTAAATCATCCCACATGTTCAGAGCTGACAAAGGAATTGTAGAAGTAACCCAAAAGATATGATTTCACTTTCAGATGTTTAATGATTTAATCTGAATTTAATTACATTTTGGGAGTGGAGGTGTTGGTGGGGGCGTTACTACAGAACACTAAAGCTTCAGCAATTGCCAATTTGAAGGTGACTTCTCAAAGTAGAAACTTTCTTAAGAAGGGTTTCAAGGTCAGTCGCACTTACTTTTAACCATAAAGAAGGCTGTTGAAAAGAATTCTGATCAACAAAACACTTGATCCTTCACTTTGCTTTCATAGATTCTTCTCAGAAGACTTTATCACTTTTTCCTGCTCATTATTTCTCTAAGAAGCTTCATGCCTCTGCTCAGAGAGATATTTGACCCTTGCATGTTAAAAGTTGTTCAGGTAGCAACTCATTTAATAGAACAAGCACCTTCCTTCAATAAGCTGAACCTTAGCTGAGGTATAAATAAAATCATCACTGTCTGGACAGCAAAACCCCACAGTCCTGGGAGAGATGCTATTTGTTCATCAGGATTGTGAAGTAAATGACTCTTCATAATTTTTAACATGGTTTTGGAAGTCAATGCCCAATGCCTCTGCTTATACTCCAGGATATGGTTCGAGACAGCAGTATATAGAGACTAAATTCCTCCATGGAGTCAACGGTATAAAAACCTTGGCAATTTATTCACCTTTCTATTTTTCTGACAGCCATTGGAGGGAGGTACTATTAGTGAATCAAAATACTACAATTAACCTCAAAATATCTCAAGAGCTTTGTGTGCTATGAGGTTCTGGGGTGGATCTCACTGTAGAAAGGGAGTTGCTGTTTCCTTTAGCACACAATGGGTTTTAATTACTAATAATGTTGTCTACAGCAGAGTAAGTATTAGGACAGTGTTGCACTGGTCAGGCCAGGTTCTGCCATGCCAGGAGAGAGTTAAGGTGAAGGGATGTTTGCCTCTACCTGTGACAGAATCAGGATTTAGCCCTTAAATGTTCTGAGTTTGTTGTGGGAAGGGAAGGGAAGGGAAGGGAAGGGAAGGGAAGGGAAGGGAAGGGAAGGGAAGGAAGGAAGGAAGGAAGGAAGGAAGAAAGAAAGAAAGAAAGAAAGAAAGAAAGAAAGAAAGAAAGAAAG